>JAQFZX010000284.1:0-71370 GCA_034682405.1 Hydroisotoma schaefferi
TTTTAGTTCCCTGGTCGAGTATCTCCCAGAAATATTTACAAGTTGACTTGAGATAACTTGAGCCCTTAAGGATTTATTAATTGTAAACCCTCGCGTTCTCATTTATTAACTCATCCCTGCATAAATACTCATCACTGCTAAATCACCCAATCTCATCCTACAAAATACGCTCCTCCACGAGCAAGAATAACATTGCCATAAATTCGAAAGTCTTTATGAGAAGCTTATTAGATTTGGCAACTTATAGAATATTGCCATCAAGTCGCAGGTCAAGTTCTGGCCGATTAAATCGCATATACTTATCCTCATAATCATCCATTGCGTATAACCTGGTTTGTCCAAGAATTGACACCAACCTGAAGATAGGATAGCATATTCATCCTAAGTCTTTGCTGAGGCTATTCCTAAGGCCAACTAGAATAAAATAACCTCACAACCCATATATATTTTGCTTGTTTGATCAGTAAAACTTATAATACATTCAGAACGTCCTCTCTCTACGTACTAGTCCTACCTTAACTATAACTTATTTATGCAAGAAAATATAACCAAAATACCTTATTTCAATTTCCGGATGTCAGCCTGCCGTATGGTTTTACATGGCATTAATTGACATGAAACCTGGGGATGTAGCCTTCCTTCCTTCATGTTCTACACCAGGAATTAGGTTGATGCCAAAGCATCAATGCTATATTCTGAGATCAAACAATTTAATAGAACAAGCTGCAATTTCCCTTCTACAAGGATTTATCAAAAGTCGAATCATTCTTTGACGATCCCAATAAAAGGTTGGAGATTTTTCCCGTGATAAAATTTTTATTTACATTCGCTAGCAACTGCACTACTCTACTGACTGTGCTATTTCACAAGTCGTGACAAGGAGCTCAATGGCCAAATCAGTTGACAGTAAGTAGCTTAGTTTAACACCAAACCAATAATAAATGTGACACACGGCATTGTTATATCATATCTACAGCAGGAGTACAATAGGCAGTAGGTACTCTGCGTAGAGAAAGTTTCTCAACCTGTACTTAGGACCCTAGTAGGTAGTACTGTACGAGTAAGTAGTATGCTAAAAGTAAGTTGCTTTCTCCGTGCATTTAGTTAGTTTCATCTAACTTGTTCCATCATTCTTCCCAGAATTTATTACCTAATTTTGCTTTCCTTCGTTCAAAAGGTCATTCATGTTATTTTTACATTACCAAATTGTAGGTATTTAATGTTTGCATCCAATCCTAGTCTATCCATGCTCATAGTTTTGGTTAGAAAGTAGGGAAACTGGTCCAAAGTTTATAAAGTAAACAGCACTTTGCGTTCTTCGTTAAATCTCCGACGAGTGAAAACGTTTATTGATTTACTACAAAAGGAAATAAAATCTTTACATGTCTTTCATCCACAATATATCCCTATTTTGCCCGTATTGCTGTTGCAACTAAAATCAATGTATACAGACGGCACGCTGAAGAAAGTCTGTCGAAGCGGAAGCCAAAAGCCGGTCAAATCGTTTGGTATTTTGAGACAGAGACTGTATAAATATAACAAACCAAGCCTAACCTCGTTTGGCGTTTTCCCCAAAGCAGGCCAAGATTTGCAGAAGAACTAGAAAAATAGTGATTTCCTTTAGAAAAGAAGTGAAGCAAAAAACCTTGGGTCAAGAGCTCAGAACGCGAATGTTCATATACTGCTTTATGCAATGTTGAATCAAGTCAAGTCAATGATTTATTCGACAATGATAATGTGCGTGGGATAAGAAACCTACCATAAAGATACACAACCTTTACTTTACAGAATCATAGATCTCTTTTTGTGTCTTTTTCGATTCGCTTTCCTATACATCTTCTTTCCATTCGGCCAAGTTAAGGATTAATCTATTCAGGATCTGGGCGCATATTATAGTACTTCATTGGATAGTAACTACTTAATAGTCTTACATAGACAAATAGTCTAAAAGGAGCTATAATATATGTACTTTATAGCAGAAATGATCCCATACATCCACAATAGCTTTCCGGATCAGCGGACAATGTATTAACAATTCCAATCCAATTGTTTAAATAATTACATCCTAAGTTTTTATCGGATTGTATCCCGGATGGTTTTCCCCTATACTGAAGTACAAAACGTGAACTTTCTCCAAAAATATTTATATTCTCTAGTTTTTTGTCAACTTTCTCCAACCCCATAAAAAGAACTAAAAAAAAGTCACTCAGTCAAATAAGTTGTCTACAACTTTCTTCAGAAAATAACCAAAACCAATCTTACACTTCGAATTCCATTAGCTGAACAGAAAATTGAGTCGTTTGTGGTTAACTTTTCAAACAATATGATGCAAAAGTGAACAAACTGGTGAATAATAAATGCCCACGCTGTTTATGAACTTTCTAAACGTCAATATGAGACTTGAGGGAGATACATATGACTAAAACCTTGGATTTCGAGTACTTTCCCTCCTGCTACAATCTTAGAATTACGTTTGCAAAGACCTTAAATGGCTAGAAAAAGATGGGGGAAAGTTTATTATCATGTTACAGACTGTAGTTTTATTTCTCAACTGTAAAATAATCATTTCCCAACCCATAATATCTACTAGACTATCTATATATTTACGTCTGTACATACAGAAAAGCTGGATAAATGCTTCCTTCCGTTTCAGAAGAATAACTTTCACGACCATTTTAATGGCTTTTACTTATTCCTTCGCCACGGTTTTTCCGTCGCATTTCTGCAAAACTACGGAGCATTCACTCTGAAGCTGCGAAATCGTATGATACAGAGCAACCCCATATTATTTACTAAGTTCTACTCTATTTTTTAACTAAATAGAACCTATCTTTAGAGAGATCCATTTGTCATAAGCTTTTCATCCTTGGTTGAGTGAAAATTATACTGTTTATCCGGACCACTCGACTGACTCGACTCTTGAATGGATTGCATAACGTTAAATTCAAGTACTACTGTAGTAGTAGAGCTTTTAGGGGAAAGTATCTTAGCCAACAGAAGCACATTCTTACTTTCTTCTATGTGGCTTGTGCTTGTGCCGCAGTAATAACAACATTAGCAACTACAAAGCACTTTTATAACAGGAAAGTTACTAAGCACTTTCTTGAGAATGCTTAGTTAAACTCCGAAAAGGGAAATTTGATAGGAAAGATGAAATATTAAATAAAAATTAAAAGCTTTTTTATTGCAGTAGACAAGACAGAAAGCTTTTATTTACTTTTATTTACAAGAGAATATTTCTTTCCATATCCACCTTTACCTTCTTTATTTCAAGATTTTACAGGGTTGAGTCGCATGGTTCAGGTCAGGTTGAGTTAGAGTTAAGTATAAGTAAATGGATAAAAGTAGTTTGTTCAGTTGTCTTTTGAAAGTAGAATGAAAGCTTTAGTAAATATTTTATTATTGCTTAGAAGCGATGGCAGTGGCAGTAAAACTTTAATGGGATATATTTTACAAGGGGAATATCAATGGTCTATTTGTAGTTGGTTTAAAGAAATAGCAAATGCTTCTATACTGATTAATATTTATTGATTTTAGTCACATTTGAGGCTATACAATTTTAAGTTGGCTTGCTATTTTAAATGTCCCTTAGCCAGAAATGCGATCCGGGCTACTACCGGTACTCATTTCGGGAGGGTTTGAGTTCAATTTTGACACACAATTTAATAGGGTTACAATTGCAGAATGGATGTTGTAAAGTAGGTTGTAATAATGAGACATACGGTAGTTTTCTTCAGAGATAGAGATGCATGCTGGCGTAATAAAGTACCTTTAATTACTCTGGCATGCATATTTTAACGGATTAGTCTGCGAAAGCGTTGTTCATTTAGTTCAAGTTAACGGATTTAAATGGCCTTGGAACTTGCTGCATTTTTACTTTTAGACTTCAAAAAACGTCAGTATAATAATTTATGAAGTACAATATGAAATAGGGTTTTTGTACGCTATAAGTGGGACTTTTTTTTTTAGGGAAACTGCCTTTCTCTGATGCGTTCTCTCATTTAATTCGTGCCTAAAAACCTTCTATTACTTAACTGCAATGAAATAAATGAACATCAAAACATTAAAATAGAAATACATCAGGTCAAATACCGTTGAACTAGGTGAAAAAACCCTTCTTTAATAAAGCTTGAATAGATGAATGTAAACTTTTACTTTTACCAGCTTACGAAAAGCTCAAAAAACACGGATAAATTCAAGTAAAGTGAAATTGTGAAAGCTTACAATAAATAAACGTGCACGGAGAAAGTCACAGAAAAGTCCAAGAGAGTTCAGATTGATAGAATCCACGTGACAAGGAATCTACAAGACAGATAGATACTAATCCATATTGAATCATGAATAGACACTGGATTTACTGTGCTGTACGACAGGTTGTGACCTCACGTTGTCTGCTTCCTCGTCATGTTATCTTCATAATTAACAATTTACTTTACACAGAGCCAACATATTTTGTATTTGTAAAGCTTTACATTTCATCGAAAAATAGAGGAAGAATAGTGTACACAGGCAACAGGGTCCCCCGAAGGGTAAACTAATTAATTACTAAGTCTTCCTTCTTTCTTAAATATCACCTAACTCTCCTCCGGTAGGTCTACGACTTCCAAAAAGAGGACCACTGACTGAGATATTATGTCTCGAAAATAAAGGGAACTGGTCGAAAATAAAGTTTAGAAACATAACAACTGGTATGCGAGTTAGCTTATCCGTCATTTATTGAATGGGGATATAGATTGATCTATCTTAACCTGTAAATAAATTGCATATTAGAAGTTATACTTAGTAGTTGTTAAAGCCCCAAAAACTCATGATTTTTACCGTTAAAACTAAAATTAAAGCTAGCCAATTTAGACATTTACACCGGGCATTAAAAGTATCTTAAACGTGCACCTAGTATCCAGGGTACGTAGCAGAAGTAACTCACCCGACTAAATCCTTAAGAACCCTTGCAACTGCTGCATAAGAGAAAGTAGCCAATTGTGGAATGAAAAAAAGCAGTAAAGTACCCGGGGAAACGAACGTGAACGACGTGTTTTAGCAATAATTTGTGCCATTGTTGGGGATTTTTTCCAAGCCTTTCTCCTACCCTCCTCAACCCGATGGTTCGTCCATTTATAAAAACTTCATGTCTAAGTTAAAGCATGGGGTAAAATAGGGATATAATTTGTAAAGGCGAAGATGAGCCTTGGCTACCTATCTAATGGTTACATTATAGCGGATAAATGTATTGTAATAGATCCACGGCTTCAGGCAAACTGTTCTAAAGCCAAGACCCTCCAGAGCGTTACCCCTTCACTCTGAACATGTATATTTGAACATACCACTAAATATAAATGTAGGGTACACACAGGATGATGCAACATTTGGAGAAAACTCTGTACGAAACGCCACCAGCCACATCGCAAGTGGAGAAAGTCCTTAACAAATGTATTATACTAAAGAAAGCTCCGAAAATAGCTAAATATATATGTAAGGACGAAGATGATACTTTACTTTGGAGCTGGGAACTATTCTGTGAAAAATGAGTGCCGTTGCGCGAACCTGTGCCAAAAAAGCAATCTTTGCCTAGCTAGAAAACACAAGTTTTTCATGTAGACTTGGAAATACATTACTTACTTTCCTAGTAACCTGTAATAATGTACGTACCTTTCTCCTGGATGGAAGGATCTACCAGTGCTTGCTGCTTACATTGCTATAGAGGATGGGAGTGGGAAACAAATTTATTGCATTCTTTTAGTAAAAGTAAAGCTTACCATACATCTCGAAGAGTGAGGTTTTTAGAAGAACTAAATTAGGAAGATAGTTGGATAGGATAGTGAATAGGGTAACATCTTGGCATATAGAAATGAACAACTCTCTGCTGGCTGGGAGCGATGCTCTTAGTCTTGAACTAGGACAAAGTATGTATCTAAATCTACGTGCTTTTACTCCTCGCTGTAGTGGAAGATAAAAAACGTTGCACTACGAATTCGCCACTGCAAACCAGACCCGGATGGTGCTGAGTACTCGGTGGTGTCTCTGTTCCACGCGGATGAAATAGAGGAAACCCCCACTGGGAAGAGTTAGACAGATCTGGGTGAAATGGCTCTCTGTGTTGAAATTGCATCTGTGATGTACAAAATTGGCTAGGGTAGGGAAGTTACAATCGGTACTACAAGTAGGAGTGGTATTGGTATCTGTCTTTAGACATGGCATGAAGACTCCCATTGAGTCTGGATTTTCCCCGACCATGATGGAATTAGGGAAAGTAGAGCTACATATCTTTATAAGATTAATACGTAGATTAGTTTTTAATCTGATGGAAATATAACTTCCATGGTCAATGAAAGACAAAGTTATTTTGGAGCTTGCACTCGCTAGGGAAAGTTTGTTCATATTTGATATTTAGGTATTTTAAATTAATACTTTCTAATGACCTGGAAAAGCTTTTCAGATAATTTCTATTCTAGTTCCAGCGTATTTCCTACTGGATTTCGTAGTATTCTTGGAAATTATGTCCACACCATGTATTTATTTTACGTATTTTACTGTAGGTTTTAAATTTTGAATCTTCCGTTAGATCAGGACGACGTTTGACTCCGATTGAGTCCTTGCTTCTTCTACTATACATATTCGCACAGCTCTCTCCGTTCCGGTAGTTTTGTGATATAAATCAAGCAGGCATTAAATATATAATAATAGGTAAACCGCTCTTTTATATTATGTAAAAGACTCCACTAGTTAGTAAAGACTGAGATAATAGTATAATAAATGTGCTCAGTTTCGTCTCAACCTCCGTCCCACTAAACCAAAAGCTCCTTTATCTATCACCAGCAAAAGCATCATTTGCTAGCAAGCCTTACCTTCTTTTTGAGACTTTGGTGGAGATCCGGGTAGAACGTAGGAGTAAAGTGGGAACTTTGCAAAAAGTAAGAGAGAGAAAGTGAATGGAAAGTCGATATGGGATTTCCCCATGGGGCCATTCATACATTTTCCCACAGAGTGACTAATTTTTTTGCCATCTCACAAACCAAACTTTAGAGAGATGACAGCTCAAGGTTTATCCTTTATCCATGTCACATAAAGGTTATAGTTGAATGTATGTATGCACCATATTTTGTTTGATAAGTGCTGTTCTCAGTGAGGAGCCTTTAACAACAAAAAAATGTTTTTTATAAAACCGGCATTGACATAAATAAAAGTGTAGCAGAGTATTGCTGCTGCTGAGGTAGAGCTATTAGGGACTAACGGAGATTAAGCTTTCAAACTCTGGAGGAACCCTTTTAAAAAGTTTATTTATGTAAGCATAGAATCGCAAGCAACGGGGGACCCGAAGCTACGTTTTAAAAATCTTTGATTAAAAGTATTAATCTCCTTTAGTTTACACAAGCAATGTCTCAAAAAATTCAGCAGTGCGATACCGTCGTTCTTCCATTTAGTTGCATTTAGGTTGGATTGAATACATTGTTAGATGTAAGTGAGCTAATCAAAATATGGTACTAAACTAAACTAAAGTAATTCCAGCAAAGAATCTGCCAGAATAAAGTAATCTATAATATAATACGGCAAACAGTTTAATAAAACTGAAGCATATAAAGATTCTGAATGTTAAGTCGTAAGTTGTCGTTATCCCTAAAAGGCTTGCAATTTACATTATTTTTAAAACCCATAATCATTCTCTAGCCGAAGATGAGTAAATCTGATGTTTCAAATGTGGCTTAAATCTTCTTATATTGCATGTCACTGCCAAGATTTAAACTAACGAGATTTTCAACCAGAGATAAGCTATATTGGAGGAAGCCGTTTTTCAACAAGCTTTTCTGCTCATGGACATAAAGCTCTTATCCTCGTCGAAAAAAATGTTACTTGCAGTACTTGACGCGTGACTAATAACTACTCAGGACTTTGCTTTCTACGTTGTAGTTGTGTCCCTACACGACTTTTACTAATATGGATTACTACAACTCTTTAGCAAGAGGCAGCTTTGCTAATATGTAGGTTTTCATTAACACGATTTAAAGTTAGAAAAAGCTCAGTACTAAGCTTTCTTTCCTTAGAGATAGGAAATTACAATCTATGTAATACAATGAAGTGAGTTATCCCTATTGACATTGACACCAATTGAAAGTCGCCCAACTTTCTAAAAAAAGGAAGATGATAGAAAAACGTAAAGAGAGTTGGAAAGGAAGGAAATAAATTAGTGCCGTATAAAATGCATTTCCCTAGATATGCCGAATTGAACCAGTGAATTGGCATTGACTTTTGGAAATGCTTCGCAAATAAATTTCCAGTTTCCTCGATCTACACAAAGTCGATAAATACTTCAGTGGAAAATGAGGTCATAGGTGGACTCCCTGTGAAGTCAATTGGGTATTGCAGTAGTGCAGTGGTGGTAGTAGTAAAAGTAGTAAGTAGCTAACCTTTTACGTGCATGTCCTAGACTCCCCCCATGTTATGTTTGTCTATGTTACCATCTACTCACTATCTGTGTATAAAGTCTAGACATCCTTGCCAAAGCAAGGACAAATAAAATAAGGACTTGTTGTAATAAGAAAAGACCAATGTTCACGTGCACACTGCCGCTCTTGTAAATAAACCCAATATAGGTTAATTTAGTGTACCATTTAGTCCTAGCAGTATAAGTAGTATAACCCTAGTAAATGTGATGAACACCATAAACTTCCAGTAAATTCAGGAACAAAAGAAAGTCTTTATTGCAACTTGTGACTTTCTAGATGCAGTCCTTAGGGAATACTACAAGCTGTATTTCTTAAGAACGTAGCATCGCACGACGGAGTGTTAATAGTATGCAATATTCGCCTGTTAGTAAAATACAATGCAGTCTTTATTGCACACTGATTAAAATACCTGAATTAGGTACATAAATTAATTAAAGGCTCAACTCTAGAAGTAAGGGTTTATAAACTTTCTCTAAAAAAGAAGAGAGACGTACAGAAAGCTGTATTTATTACAATCTGCAGTCCTGTAGATTTGATAACGCCGACAGAAAGTCCGAAACTGATCGTATAATTACTAAATAGTATAAAAAAGGACAGCTGCTGGTGGAATTAGAGAGTATCACGAGAGAAAATATGCAGAGATAGATTAAAATTGTGTTAAAGTAAAGGAGTTTACATCTACGTAAAAAACTTGATCAAAATGATAATCAAATAAATAGTCCGTAGATAAATATAAGGTCTTTTCCTTCTCGTTAATCAAATAGATAAAGAAGGCTGAAGTAAAAGTAAGAGATAATGTTGCAATCGGCAGCTTAAATTCAGTCTTTTGTTCATTTCATTATGAAATGAAATCCATTAAAACTTGTATCTTATGTGATTTTGGAGCCTGCAATGTAAATTGCAAGTTACCTGAAGTAATTAATTTGTAGAATTTTCCTATTATAATTAAAATAGCTATTCGACCTAACTTAACGTAATAAACTACATTATTTCATGCATTTAGGCTTATTTTATTTGTTACAATACCTAATAATTTACTGATTGTTGGGTATAAACTCTCTGCTACCGTATCTCAGACTGTATCAGGGTGTAATTCCTCTTTAATCGATCAAATGCCGAATGACCCACTTTCACATCTAGAAGTAGAGGGAGGGAGATTATGGCAGATAATAAATAAACTGGGCCTTTCAGAAAGCTGATAAATTACCATAAAACCCAAAACCTCTTCGACCTTGCTCAGATCCCTACCTTCGGATAATAGT
The DNA here is from genome assembly GCA_034682405.1 of Hydroisotoma schaefferi. NCBI lineage: Eukaryota > Metazoa > Arthropoda > Collembola > Entomobryomorpha > Isotomidae > Hydroisotoma > Hydroisotoma schaefferi. Next base: position 9,701 of record JAQFZX010000284.1, read on the forward strand.
ATTGTAGTTTAGCTTGGAGAACTTTCTCCAAATCTAAAACGACAACTCCCAAGTCATTTCAACTTAACCCCATTATTTATGCAGGGGAAGATGAATAGGAATTTATATTATGCTCATTTCAAGTTATAAGGAAAGGATAATACCAAGTTATGGCCTTGAAGAAGTTTTGTCGATATAATAAAAGCAAGCCACGGGTATGAAACGGTTACGGTACGGTTAGCAACGCTAAACTATCGAAATACGTAAAGTTATTACGAAAAGAGCAACGGGTATGCTGTTCTGATTGTCGTTTTTTGGGGTTTGGAAAGTTTTTAATTGCAAACAAATAGGTTAAGTATGATTATGAGCATGTTAAAAAAGCATACTAGATACTAACTGGTTATAAATATGGCATATAAATTAGTATTTACGTTTAATTAATTGATAAGTTAAATCAGATGATCCAAATCCCATTTAAGAATGATCAGTCAGGTAAATCGCTTGTACAAGTACAAGTCAGCTCTTACTTTAGTAACGATTCCTTCCCTTTGATTCTACATCAAAACTGACAAATTAGTATTTCCACCTTTGTGATTTAATAAATCCCCCACCCCAATCTATACTTCGATCCTGCCCTGCCTCGTCCAATGCTTAAGTAGATAGGTAAAATATTGCATGTACACCCAACATTAACATAGCGTTGTAAATGAAAAGGATTTAAATGCGATGATGTAATAATAATCGTATTATTTAAGCTCGGTGTATTTCATACCTTAATTTGTAGTCAACGATATACTCAACAGTTCTAATTCATTGTCTCAAAAAAAAAACAGAACGATAAAAACTATCCTAGTCCTACATTTTTAAACCGAGCCCCGAGTGACAGCTCTTGTCAAAACTGCTCCCAAACTTTCCTGAATGAAATCCTCAAGACTGACATAATGAAATTGAATATTTACTGAGTGCTTTACAAAAATGTTGCTTTCCTTTCCAGTCTCTCACCAGTACGCGTCGTATGCGAGCCCTTTGTGATGACGTAAGTCAAAATTAAATTATGTTTTATGTCGATTCCATCATATATTTACATAACGTAGTGGAAAGGTCTAACCTAGGAGTGGAACTGAAGCATGCTTTCTCTAACTTCTTTCAAGCTGAAATAAATTAAAAAGGATGCTATTCAACCCGTGCATTAAATATTTAGATGCGAATTTTCATTCAAATTCAGACCTATTATTCCATATTAATACTACTTTGATTCCAGTTACACAAGCATAGTTTTTCACCATTACCCATAGCGCTTTTTAGCCAAACAACGTTTAAATTAAAATACACCACTTTTAAAAACCAATTCAAGCAGGTTCTACTTCTAAACTTGACCTTAGGTAGCGTGCTTTCATAACTTTAAAACAGTCTAAAAATGAAGATAAACTTTATTCCACTAAAAAATTCATTAGAGCAACGCAACAGGAAATAAAGTACGCTTTCTCAATACAAAATGTAAAAGAATAAGGTCCCTATTTCCCAAAATATGCCATGTTTATGACTTTTGCCTTTTTCATGACAATTTTTAGGCAAAGGAAGCTGGTATCCGAACCCTAGTGGCTTTGGACGACCAGGGAGAACAACTTGATCACGTAGAACAAGGAATGATTCAAATCAACGAAGATATGCGAGAAGCGGAAAAAAATCTACAAGGAATGGAGAAATGTTGTGGAATGTGTGCCCTCCCTTGCAACAAGTAAGCTCTTCATTTCATTTATACGTAAAACTATTGGAGAAAGTAGGACAGAAACTAAAAGTAATATTACATCCCCAACAAAACCAATGGAACTCATTCAGTCACTCACAAAAACTATTCCCCCTCCCCGAAGTTAGCGACAGAAGGGCACGGTTAACGGTTAAGCCATAGGGTCTACGCCCAACTACTAAAAACATGACATGACTAAAATAAGCCCATTTCCGCCTTATTTTTATGCCTTTCGGGAGCAATTTTTCAGTATAGTATCCAGTAATCCTTGTGTGGCTTACCCTGCCACTTTCTATGGAACGCTTTTTCCCATATAAAGAATACAAGGTCATTCTAAGATGGAATGGGCAAGCAGAGGGAGCATAGGGGATGCTGAGCTTTTAATGATATAATTTTTGGAAACATTAACTGTTGGTTTTGGTAGTTTGATGATTGTGACCCTGACTGTTCTAAGTATTTGTTTAAGGATCTGATGCTGTTTGATTAAAAGTTACTTATTCGTCTATCTGTTTTTTTGTACAGATCAAGTGAATTCAAAGAAGATGCTGGGACATGGAAGGGGAACGATGATGGGAAGGTTGTAAATGGAGGCCCTCAAAGGGGTGTTGATGCCAGTGGAGTTCCGGCTTATGGTGGATATGTTGCCAAGTAAGTGGGTGGATGGGGTTTTAGGATAGATCTGTTTTCTTCAAGCTGTAAATAGTCAGTCAGATGAAGGCTAAAGCTGGTTTTACTGAGTTTTAATCCCCTGTTTACTTATGCCTGGATTCAGTTTTTTAGCCCATCCAAGGGGCTTATGAAACAACCTGTGCCGTCTGTAGATCTCATAACCTAACCAACCAATTTGGCTGAAACTTTGCACGCTGATGACAACTGAGTTAACTAGGGGCAGTGCAAAATTAGAGACCAATCGGTCAACTTAAAGTCCCGTGGGGGTCATAAAACACCCACTGGTTAGACAGATACGACCGATCTGGCTGAAACTTTGCACACTGGTGGCAACTGTGCTAACTGAGTGCTGTGCACAATTTTAGACCCATTGATCAAGGTAGAGACCCTTGGGGGTCAGAAAACCCTCACTGACTAGACAAACTAAACAGATCTATTTGAAACTTTGCACACACCAGTATACGATTGCAACTGTACGAACTAGGTGCAGTTCAAAAAGAAACAGTTTGGACCGATCGGTATGACTAATCTAATGACTAATGGGTAAAGAGGGTCTAGTTTTGCGTGAAACGAACGTGAAGTTGTAGAGACTGCGCGTACAAAAGACACCGGACAGGATGTAAAGTATGAAAACAGGGGATGTTGGGGCCCCCACATCTCATTTGTTGTAATAAGCCCTATATCTAAAACTCCCTTGGATGGGCTCTGGCAGCTGTACCCGTCGGTTTTTTTATATTATTAATATTAAGTAAGGCAATGATTACTAGCAATTAGAAGGTTTGCGGCTAGTCAATTGCAGGTTGGAAGGGATGAAGTTTTCATAAGTATTGGGGATTAAATTCTTGGTACACTTTATTTATGGTGAGAGAAAAATTTCCATTTTGTTTGTATTACTTCAGAATTTCTCAAAACATCATGTATTGTTAGATACAAACTTTTGAATGAACTTATAAATAGATAACTTTTTATTTGTACTTTAAAACTGTAAAGTATCTACATCTAATTTACTTTAAAACGACAAAAGCAAGCCTCATACATGCCTATCATAAATCTGAAAGAGAAAGAAAGTAATTGTAACTTCATTAAACTCTGATCCGTTTAGTCTTTCATCTTCTTATTGATAATCCTGATCAATCGATATATATCGAACTGAATTTCACGTAGGTGGCTAATCTTATGACGGCAAGCAGCTTAAATTTGCGTTGAAAGGGGAGAAAGTCTGATGAAATAAAGCAACTAAAAGCCTCTTCATTATGTTTCGTTGTGTACTAAATAGGCTAATTGCATAGCTCCAGAAATGCAAATGCCATTTCCCTTAGGTAGTTAGTACTACTTAAATCAGTAGAAATAAGACAATAGGTCTATATTATACTGCATGCATTAACGTCACCATGTACGCTTACTACATGTACGTAAATTGTAACTGCATACCTCCTGTGGCTGTTTGGTTAGATTTAAACAAAGATAAAAGTGAGCTTTCTCTTGAGCAGAAGAAAAATATCAGTTTTTAATATTATATTTCATGTTAAGGAGAAAACGTGTAAGCATGCTTATTCATATTTAGTTCTTTCTTTAACGAGATCATTGAATATTCATGAAAGCATACCCACAGTTTCTAATTTACTGTCTATGTACTTTACTTCGTTTCGTGTCACATTGTGGCTATGTACTCTTCTTTTAACTTGTACAAATATCTACTGTAGTCACCAACGGTCTTTAGTAATATTATATTCAAGCTTATGTATACGCTTCATACTATCTGCCCGTACGATCCAATCAATCATACACAAACGTGTGAATAATTAAAGATCTAGACCTCATTCAGTTAATAAAGAATGAAAGTATTTTTAAGTAACATTTGCTACTCTTTTGAACCTCTGAAAGAGTCTACTGTTAGAATATCTATGTGTATTGGGAGTTTATTATAGCAACAAATTTAGATAATAGCTCAAAGGCTCTAAAAAATAATGTAAAGACATAATAGGGGGATCAATTTATTTCATTTTTTATTCACGATGAATCAAAAATACGAGCTGAAGGACAGGAAAATTTCATGCTCGGTTTTAACAATAATTTGGTAGCCCTTGAAAAAAACTCCATATGTCCTGCGTTTTTTAATCCTTACTTTCATTACTGATTTCTCAGAAGTTTATGTTGTCTAACATCGATACTTTACTACGCTCCAAGCTCTATTCTTGGTTTTAAAATCCTTGTTATAAATAACCACTCCTAATTTACTTATTTCTAGGATCACAAACGACGCGAGAGAAGATGAGATGGAAGGGAATATGGAAGAAGTATCAATCATGGTTGGGAATCTGAGAAACATGGCCATTGACATGGGGAGTGAAATCGGAAATCAAAATGCACAAATTGATCGCATCAATTTAATGGTTTGTCTTTTTTCTTACTTTCATTCCTTGCTTTCTCCCTTCCTTAGCGTTCCTTACAATCAACTTCCACGAAAAATAAGTCTTGTACCAGATTTCCATTGCCCGAAAGTACACACGCTCAATTCAATTTCAACACAAGGTTAACTGTAATCTTGAAATTCCAACCAATCGATAACCCCTTGTCATTGTCATCATTAAACTCAGCTTTACGTCCCTCTGGTAATAAATTACCACCACTGCTTTCCCAATCACGTAGTTTACCCTACTTTACTATTAGGAGACTGGGGAAAAACCTTGAAAAAAGATGAAAGTTCCGAAACTTTCTCTCGGACACTTACCCATGATTAATACTAGACTATACGTTCTACGCTCTTTGCATGTGTATCTGGTTCGTTTCTCTATATTCTGAGTGATTTCCGGGAATGCTTCAAGTACTTTCCAAAACTAACGCTCCAAGTAGTAATACTTGTCCCAGATTTTGTTCCCAACTCCGTGACCTTTATCATCATCTTTTTTCCTTTATATATTTGCTTACAGGCATCATCAAACGAAGTGAGAATATCGATGGCAAACGAAAGGGCAAACAAGTTGTTGAAGTAAACTACCAACTTTCTAATGATGATCATTCTCAGCAGCCAGTTCTCTCATCAGTCGTCACTAACTGTTACTCCTACATTCTTCAACTATAATACTAACTACTTGTTGGGAAAGAAATGATCAAACTTTCAAAGAGATTCAGCACTTCTAAAGTATCAGTACATCTATAAAACTACTTTGAGCCCTATCGACAGTCAGAAAGCAATGTGTGATGAAGATTTAAGCTAAGCTATACATAGGAATTAGGCAACGCTATGCATGCATTCTTTAGAGTATATTATACACATACATTTAATTTTCCGCGATTCATCCTGTTGAATACGACCCGCTATGTTACATTACATTACTGAGCTTTAGTTACTCTCAACATTTTCCCTTGATCAAAGAAAAGTAACTCAATACGACGGGAAAGTCTAGATACTTGAAATATTTTAAGGAAGGCCGAAGCCGCACTTAAGTCTACCCTCATCAAGAACCACTATACTTGACGAATATCTATCAACTTTGACAGATGAAAGGCTTCAAAGTAGCCACAGCAAAGGTCTCGAAAGTGGTTCCCTAGTTCTAGTCCTTCTTCTGTTATGAACGACGTTTCACTGATTATGATTATGATTTATTTTACGCAGCAAGATACTAAATTTTTTAAAGTATTACAACTCCATGCATGCCATAATGATTATCTTATCTTGCTGTGTAGGAAAGCAACGACTTGGAGATTGGGAGTAAATATTTACTTATTAACTATAGTTAGAAGAAAAACCATGTATTTTAGCTAGCTGGAGTTAAAGTGGTAGGGAATTTTAAGGCAAGTTTGAATAATTTGATTCCTAGATAAAGCAAATGGATGAACAATATCTACTCGGAAGATAAAGATTTTAATGTAATAATTATTATTAAGCACGAAAAGCAGTACTGAAAGACACCGTACCTAATTAACTAACTATGAATTCACCGTGACTTTGATTTATTCCAAACCTACAGTATTATCGAATCTTAAGTTCTATTTATTTGCCCTTTGTGGAACGATTTAGTAACGAAACATATTTCTTATACAATTTTATAGGTATTTCGTTGAGGGTTTCTTTCTTTCTCTTTTGAAATTTCTTATAAAAACTGGTTCGTCAGTAATTGACTATTTTATGGAATTATGCCCTTTGATAATTTGATGAGAATGATGAAAGGTTAATTGATTTTGTGTTAAAATAAAAAGCTGAGAACTGGTCTTCTTAGCTTCTCAATTCTCCAGTAGACTAGATTTAACAGAAAGGGATACATAAGGTTAGGTAAGGAAATACAAAAAATTGTAAGATATAAGTATAGCCTAAGGGATCGTTGTGATGGTAAGTAAAAAGTTAAAGTTTAAGGATACGAGCTGAAAAGGGTTAAAAGAAGCAAAACTCAACTACCTGTCTGGATGATTTATGCTTTTGACTTGTTAAATTGTGCACAAATTATACCCAACGTATAAAAAACTTTCCTTTGTTTAACTTGATTTTTAAATACTCAAGAATTTACATAAATAAACCGACAGAGCACAGTTGAAAGGATTCTGATTCGAAAAGCTAGAATGAAAATGAAAGTGATACTTTTTATCCCTGATTTATTCCCTTGCATTCTTTGCTTCTTTATTTTCCCTGATTACTACTTTACACTTTAAAGACGATTACTATTACCACTGAAACTGGGTTTAAACCGCAATGCAAGCAATGCAATACTTAATTAAGTTACAGTTAGCATGATTATCAATCACTTGCCATTGATGTTCTTGTTGTTATTTATACAGTGTTTTTATAAGTACACCCAATTAATAACCCACCCCAGGTTTTAAAGCCCTGACCCTTTACCATGTACCGCTACGACATAATGATAAACAGAGGCCATGAAAGTTAAAATGTATAGAGAAAGTACAGAATTCTCATAAAATCGTGGAGAAAAGTGGTTTGTTTGTGGGCGATAAAGCAACGTTTAAATATTGGTATTTGGTAATGCCTTGTTCTATGACGAAGCATGAAGATGATGTAGTCCTTTTTTATACTACGTGTAAATATTATTGTATGTTAATTAATTAATACCAATAACTTAAAACTTTGAACTTAAACCTTCTCTTGACTGGGTGACTAATTGACTTGAACTTCCGTTTGCTCACTTCCTTCCTTCACTCACTAAACTAACTAACTGTCACTTTATCTACACATTATCTTTATTATTTTCCAGTTATATTAATATTCTTTCGTGTACTAAATGGAATGAAGTAATAAACTGTCAACTGTCAATGTCTCTCATAATGCAATTATCCCTCTAACATAGCAGCAGTTTAATCTAATTGTTCGTTTGTAACTTTTTTCTTCGTTCATGTCATCATGTTCATCTATGTTTACCTCGTAAAGTCCTGTAAGGAAGAAATATATAAATAAATATATAAAGAAGGATATTTCTGCAGTATTTCATCCCCGTACCTGTGAATGTCTCTAATACAACATGCAAGACGTCTAAGTTTTAAATTCAGTTTTCAATCTAGTCTAACTTTTTCTGTATTTATCAACAAACAGAGATTGATAATTGGGTGAAAGTAAAAAGGCAAAAGAAAGCTATATCGATTGAAAAAGTATAACGAATTACTTCAATTTCAACCACTTAAAAATGGTAAACGAATGACTTTTAAACTTTAAAAACAAATACAAATTCTAAAAAGTGTAATTCGAATGTCAGAAAAACAATTCTTGTTGCTTTATGTGTTTGTCACGGTTGTTAGAATAATTTATATCATCACAAACAGCAGGCTGTAGGTTTTTGATGAATTCTCGTAATTTGCTTTCGCTTCAAACGAAACGATGTAGTGTTAGTTTAATTCCTTTAGAAATAATAGGAATACTTACACAAGGAACATTTACGGTAAGAATCAATGCAATATAATCGTTAACTTTCTTTTCTGGTATTATTTACCTTACCATGTCTCTCTAATTATTTGCATATTAATAATGTTAATTTTTTCTTTATGTCTAATAACCTTTAACTTTACTAAGCCTGCTACTACGTAATCGAGCCGTATGAATGCAATCATTATTAATATTCCTTCGAGCTTTTGTTAGTGACCCAGTTCGGCGTTTTAAACGCTGTGTGTATTGTACATTTTTCTTAGCGTTGTAATATCGTTTTGTTGAGCGTTTGTCATTGTATTTCTATATGTTCGTAACTAACCCCATCCTTCTTTTGTGTCTATTGGTCTTGTAAAGTATTGCTCCTGTAGCCTGGATTCGTGTACAACAATGCTTATCAATGCTACCGCTAGTGTCACTTTCCGAATAAAAGTAAAAGATATCGTTAAACATACCTCTTCTGTAGACGGATATATAAATAAATGTTTATTTCCAATCCCTGGCAATTCAATCAGAATAGAAAACACACAAAGAATTAATTACCTAAATAACCACACTATCTGTATCTCTAACTGGATTAGCTTATTAGATGACGTTATTGTAAAATATCTAGAAAAATAGCAATCTCCACTTTCAACTCTTTCATCCATGCATTTTACTGTTGGAGCTATACAAATTTCTAGATGTTGTTGAATCGTATTTCATTTTTCTGTAGAATTTGGAATAGAAAGAAAAAATATGCCACTGTGTAGTTAGTAAAATTTTGCTCGCAGATAACAATAGATTTAGAAGTAGATTGGTAAGGTTTCTTTCAGTTAGAGTAATTTATATGAAGAAAGGTAGAGAAAACTATTTGCATAGTTCTGTTATTGTATTGTCTACTTTTAGATAGTCAGCATTAGATTAAAAAGTTGCTATCCTCTTCTATTATATTGTATTATATTGTACTCTATTGTATTGTAAATTAGTTAGTTCTACTAGTGCTTAGAGTTTAGTACGCGTTCTTCTATATTCACAACTGCGGGAGTTGACTATTCAAGGGATTTTAAGAAAAATATACTTGGTATTGATACTACAGATTAATTATTTTACGCATGTTATGTACTTGCTATGCTAACCGATGCATATGTATTTGTAGGGGATTAATATTATAATTGTTATCATAATACTAATATTACCTTAGGACAGTGCCAGTTGATAATAAATAAAAAATATTAAATATCGTTGAAAGTTTGGACCATCAGTTCTTTTATTCCCATTCATTACTAGTCTCCAATATCGACATTCATATGCAAAAATAATGTAAAGAAATTTAGAAACTTTCTCTCTATTTTTACCATCTTTTATTGCAGTCAAAACAATAACAAATTATTACAATATAATACGAGTACATAGTAAGTAGTTGATCATCAAAGCACCTAAATTACACCCAAGGTGTACGAATTTTTATCTCTACGAGCAAGCCAATAATAGCACCACGTATGTTTTCATCCACTTTATTAAATGAAATTTTGTAAGGTACTCATAAACCACCTGGGTTACTCTACCTCATTTTTCGTTATAACAATATTATACGTACTTTCCCTTCCCCCTGTTCGTTTAGCACTAGTCAGTCGAGTATTTCATTTTCAGAGATTGTCCTCCTGTTTAACTATCCTCTTTTTAAACAGCATTTTCATGAATAAATTTCTAAGAGAAACTATAAGTTGGTCCGCAGTTGTTTATGTAAGTAAAATAAAAGGTTCATAGTTCACAGTTCATAGTAAATGTAATTGGTTAGATTAAATAATATAAATAAATGTCTGGCCGGTTAAATAGTTATTGCTTCCTGATTTATAAAAAATACAGCTGAATGCTCAACAGTCAGGTTTCTAGTAAAAAAAGTCCAGTATATGCAAATATTCATGAATTAATTGTAATAAATATTAAATATCTATGAGTACGGAGTAACAATAACAATTACAAATATCAATCAATACTAAAACTACCTAAGGTAAGTTGTGTATTTTACTGTATTTTTCTTTTTTTAAACAACTTCTTAACATTTACAAATACCCCATGCTGATCCGATGACTTTGTAATAATTATATGAAAAAGGTAACTACAATCTTGAAAAGTTGTATTTACTAACTGGAAGCTTTCCATCTAGATCCATACTTTCTCCTTGATTGAGTGTAACTCTAACAGAATTATTATAGCATTTATAATAAATTAATGATTATGTTCTTAATCGTTCTTGGTGTAGCCTACGTTTGCTAAGGTACTGGAGAAGGTACGCGTTTTATACTTAGTTTGGTTTGAGAACACTTGACTTAAACCACAACTTTAAGTGTATCTACTAACTAACTTAAGACTTAATTACTGTTTCATTAACTAATTACACAAAATAAATAAGTGTGCTAACTAGAATCCCCATAAATCCCAGACCCTACATAATGAAAAGTAGTAACCCATTCCCCTCACCTACTTAATTATTTAACATTATCAATCAAATCATAGATCTCTCTGTCTAAAAACAATCTTCTGTTTACTCTTTTGCTTTTCTCCCTAAAAGTACAATAATTACAACGAATTTGGCATTTAGAAGAACCTAAATGAGAAAAGCCTTCAGTAGTGCCATAACGAAATACTCAACCAGTAATTGTGGTAATTAATTTGATAAATTACTGGATGCATACTTCGCCCCCGTTTTGCTACTATAGTTAAGCTTGGTCGGTGGATGGATGGAAACTAAATCAATTCAACTTCAAATATCCTTTTGTACACCTAATAAAATATCACTCTTCTACGCCCACCCAACCTTCCACCGGATTAACTTTTCGTAATTTTGGAAACTCTTGGTAGGCTGAGATTATTAAATCCTAATCCAATTTTCCCTCATCCATCTCCATCAACATCCAACCCTTCCTTCCTTATACAAGTTCGCTTAAACGGTAACAAAAGCCAATAAATACATCATGGTATTAAGGAAACCCCTACAGTCTACGCTAAAGCCTTCACAGTATATTACTCCTATTAGAATAATAATAATCTCACAGAATATAAAATCACCACAGAATTTAACAAAATCCTAAATAATAACTAGCTCAAGTCCTACACCAAACCAACTAATACCTAGTCTATCCCGACGGCAATTTAGTTAATAAGGCTTCAGCAAAAGCTAAACTATTCTATAGATGACAATTGATAAATCTACTGGATTATATGCTTATGATGGGGTCCCCCCAAGGAACTACCCCTCCAGGGTCGACTTTTGGCCATGAAACAAACAGCAGAGGCAACATAAAGCAGAAGCAACATCCCACAAACGACAGATAGGACAAGGACTGAGTTCCTAGTAGGGCAACTTCCGCCAGCGTCACCAAATTCCCGTTCAGAAGAGGGACCGAAACCCTCCCGATTATTTGTATGTTGATGGTTATGACTGTGGGGGTGTGGCCGGCGGCCCCCATTGTTACCATTGGCATTGTAATTGTTATTCGTGTAGGAAGGTTCTTGGTAATTGTCTTCAAGGGGGTCTTCGCTGGGCATCGAGTATTTGGGCATGTTTGTGGGAAGCTCTTCATTAAAGTCGAGAACCAATATTTCTTGGCTCAGGGTCAAGTCTGCATTGGTTGCACTTGTGTTTGTGAGGGCATTTAGGCCGACTTCATCATCTCCGACCGCTCGTCGCTTTCTCCTACCGTAGGAGTCGAATTTCTCTCTATTGTTTGTGCATTCCGCCTGGAAAAATCCAAAGAATTGGATTAAGTCAGAAGGATCAATAACAGTCAAGGAGTTAGACTAATAGTATATAGTCTATATTGGTTTTAAAAACACAAAAACGGAAATTGCAAAATTGCATCGTAGACTTAAAGAGAATTATAAGCCTTTAGGTTAGGGAAAAAGAAAGTCGGTGTCGGTATTTATTGAACTTAGTTCCTGAAAAGATTTATTGAAAGTTACGATAAGATAACTCACAGCAGGGCAAGGGCCGAGGCAATACTTGACATTGCATTGAAAGATAACCCCATAGGATTCCGTGAATCGGAAGGCCTCATACTCAGCTATCAACTGAGACTGTCCAGATTGAGAGAACTTGGGGAAAATGGTAGGTTCAACGGGGCATCTGTCAAATGTCAAGAAATCAAATTAGATCTTTTATACAATGTTCATTCACCAACGACGCCCAAGCTCCAGCTTTTTTCAGGATATAACTTCGGGAGTAGCTGGATGACGGTAGTATGCATTAGTGTTACTTCAAGAGGCATTATAATCGATGACAACATTGGTAAAAAACGTTCCACAAAAACTATCAGCCGCCTTGGATCATTGTCAAGAGATCCTGGTACAGATCTCTGACAGGCAAGAGTAGAACAAAAAGAGCATTTTTAATGGAAAAAACTAGCAAAACTCACCCATCATCATCAATGATGTTAAAAGTGGATCGTGAGTCCTTGGCCATGGCGATGCAGCTTCGTGCAAAAATTCCGTAAGGAGCTAGAATAAGAGAGAAGCCTTATATAACAGGTGTAAAAAGTGAAGTCATGAACTTCTTTCAAGTAAAGAAAGCGAGCAGCTAGGATCAATAGGTATAAGGTAATCGAGTATGGCGGACTGAATCTTTTCTTGTAGAGAAAAAAGCCAAATGAATTCCGAACATGCAAGAACCAACCATCAAAAAAGGCGATAATTAATCTAATAGCATGAAAGAATCGTGCTCTTTTGAAGGCTTCTGCAACTCACATTTGTGTGAACAAGATGCATGATACACTTTTGTGGCAATAGAATTTCTATTCGGATTTCCATAAGCTTATTTGTGAATCTATATTACTGTGTATTATACCAAGGTCTCATAATAAACTCAAGTGACACTACTTAAAAAATACTAAACCCAAAATGCTTAAAAATTGGACATTAAAATAGGAACGATTCTAGTTAACTATTTTGCAAAAAGGAGGTAGTTAGCAGCAAAAAAGTAAATAAAAACAAAACAGGACGAACTGTTGTTGGGTATTTCGATGAGGAAGGTAAGTCTGTCTCCAATACGAACAGTCTCAACTTCTTTTCCGAATGAGTCTTGAATCCTAATCTTTGGTGGTGGAGCCTCTGGGGCGGATGTGATGGAAATGGTGTCAGGATCCCGAATTGGCATCATTCCGAACGTTATATTTCTTGAGCTAATGTCATAGGTGCATTTAACCTTGTAGATCTTATCCGCTTTAGTCATCACTACAGAATGGTGCTGGAGAACGACCGTGTTTGTGTAAACTCCACCCTAGAGAAAACCAGGATGATCACCATGATTAATACCTAAAGGTTACACAGCCGGAAACACTATTACTACATCCAGGACACAAGGAATGAACCTACCTCAGCCATTAATCCGGCTGAACGTGTTTGCAAAGCTGAGTTCTCAGTTCTTTTAGGAAAGAGATACTTGCTCATTATACACATTACCGTCCACCGTAAATCCCTGAAATACAGCCTTGGAGACTAATTCTGGGGATTTTTGGGGTCAATTTCAGTATGTAACTAAAGATCTACTGTTCTAAAGGGGCTGTTATACAGGGAAATACTACTAGATTTTAAAAATCGCTTCCACTTTCATTGAAATGCAGCTTTCCTTTTAGCTAAGTGACTCCAAAACTTAGAATTTCATTGAAAGTAACGAAAAACTTCAATTTCTCTGTCCTCTCCATAAAATAAATCCCGTTCTAATGCACCCAAGTAATAAAAGTAAAATGCCATCTTATGTACACATTTATAAGGTACTTTTTTATTTAAAGAAACGTCCAACCTACCACAGATTGAGTATTGCAGTCTTGTCCAGAAAGGCTGAGATCCAGTCGGAATACGTCTGAGTCAATTACATCCACATTGCAAGTTTCAGATCGACCGAGAGCATATACCCTTCCATTAAATGGCTTGTTTGTCCTCACTTGAACTGCGATCCGAGTGTCTTTGCATTGGACTTGGACTGATAAAGATAAAACATACAAAATTTAAATAGGCTTTCTCCAACTTTACATTTCCTCAATATCACTTTTGTTAGGTGAAAGGTTAGATCAAAAGTTCGTAACTTTCTTAACTACCTTCATGAAAAAAAATTGACGGAAAAAAAGAAAGTAAATGTCTCGGCTATCAAAGTCTTTTTTTCATGCACTCCAGATCTAAATTAGTTTTTGATGAATTTCGTTATCCTATCATACCATCATAGCAAGTTCCAGTATAATCACAATCAGCCTCCTCCTTATCAAAGTCCTGGGTGGGTTTAAATGTTCCTGGATTTATTTCCAGATCCGTAGGCTCTGAAATTTTAGTAGGATCCTCGCACTGGTTCTCCTGGTATTGTCCCAGAGGGGTACCATTGTCCAAAAGCGGTCTTTCAGTATTCAGATAAGTGGCAGGTCCATCGGGAAGGGTTTTATGGTCCATGTGATAAAGTTGACAGTTATATCCCGTAGCTACTGTAGGCTTGAAGAGGAAAGAACGGCAGAGAAACTCATCTTCAATCTCACAAGCTCGCTTACAACCCGCAAGGCCTGAGACCTGCATCTCCTTATCGACATAGTAATGAAGGCCAACGTAGTGGGCAACCCTTTCAGCAGGCACTCCCACTTTAGCTTCGTTGAAGGACTTTTTCGTCTTACAAGTGGAATTTCCCTGGAGGCAAAGATTCTCAAAGTAGTCAACTCCAGTGGCGTCCACGAAGGCTGAGTCTGGAGCGGTACGACGGTCCTCGTCACTCAGGTGACATTGCAGGGTGACATAATTATACTCGGCGGATCGGCAGGTGAAACGACGCTGAAATTAATTAAAGTAAAAGATGCTCGGTTAAAACATTATTGCCCAAAGAAGTCTGTAAATACTGGAGAACATTTTATAGTTTTTTTCACCACTTTTTGGAACTCAATATAATGGAAACACTGCTTGTATGCTTTGAAGCTAAAAGTAATCGTTGCGGCATGAGAAAGTGCTCACGTTTTACTTAAAATTGATTTAGAGCTTTTGAATTCTACACACCATGTCTTTTTCACCACTTTCTTTCATCATAAGAATAACTTAAAGATATGTTTGGAGGCTTTCCTGAAAATTGTATTGAAATCCAACTAGGGTTGTTTCATACATTAGCTGGCGTTAATGGGATTAGAAAAAACTTGATCGTATCTATTCCAATTAGATGACATCATTTATCACTTTGTCTCATCTTATTTTTTCACAACCATTTGTTATCCATCTTTCTGCTTACTTTTTTCTAGACAAAAACTGAATTTCTCATCTTCATATCTGCTATTACCTATTAGCTAAGTGCGTTTGGGGGCATCTAATTTTTTCGTTGAAGAAAAAAAATCCAAATAACCTAAAACGGCATTTCCTCAACGATCTATAACTAATCTCTTCTATAAAAGTTTACGCCAACTGAAATGAGCCTGCGTGTATTCCTTTTGTTAATGCATTTTGTGTACCTAAATAAAAATGAATTTCCCTATACTATGCTTATACAGAGTTGTGAATCGCCATCACCATTCCGGATCATCAATTACAATTTCCGCAGACAGACTTGCAATTTAGTCCCTCGACCAGCTCGCATAATTGCCGAATGCATAGATGAAGAGGTTCTTTCCCCCTCCATTAACTACTACTACTACAAATAAAAATATGAACTTATATTGCAAAATGAAAACACTCTTTCTACATAAAATATTTAAAATATTACCTATACTAGCCATAATTATTGCTTTCAAGATGAAGTAGTAGTAGTACCAAAAAACCCAAACTTCTGGGAGTTTTCTTGGCAAAATATTTCGATAAGTTTGGTTTGACTTGGCTACAATTTAAATATTTTATTACTTAGGCAGCGTTCTTAACTGCAACGTTTCATCCCCTTAATAAAATAAAACCTAATACTTTAATCGTACTCTTCAATATGAATAAGAACCATGAAACAAGTGCTAAAGCATAGTACAGTGATTTACGCCAAGTTTCGATTTCAAACATTGCAAACTCAAGGAAGTAAGCAAGAACTATGGACAATGTTATTTAGGTAGTAGTCAGAGTGAAACAAAGTAGCAATTTACGACAAGGCTTATAATAATTAGCGTGCATAAAAGGGCAGTTAAACTCTCCGAAGCGAATAGCTAATGAAACGTAAAGTTGCTTCGGAATACTTGACATTTGTCTAGCCGCAGTAGAAGAATGGTAGGTATTAAATGAAAGATGAGGATGGGACTAATCCCCTTTTCCTGCTTCAACATTACTTTTGGCGAGCACTTCCTGAAGAATTTGCCCAAGATTTATTTAACAATCCGGAGGCAGTTGTTGTGAAAAACCTATTGATAGACATTTAAAAGTATTGTATTTTCATCTTGCTACAGGAACATTATAGAAACATAGCAAGTTTTATTACCGAGTAGGACGTAGCTCATTATAAGAATCTACTACAACGGATTTACAGATGGAATGTACAAAAATGTGGAAGAAACCTGAGCATAATATTAAACAGAGATGCGGCTTGTGGTTACAAGTGCCCATATAAAGTCTACAGGAGGAGGAGAGGAATGGACTAAAAGTGTCAAAAATGTGTAGACCAGTCATAATATTTTTATGTTTATAAAATCAGACATATATTACGACCAAAAACGGTACTTTTGATGAGATGGTACAATGCATTTCCGACTTGATAGCTTTCTGAATTATTGTTTCGCGTGGTTGTCTGTGTAGTGAACCTTACAAATGTAAGTAAGCAAAAGCTTCAAGGTACTAGATTATGCAGACATTGTAAATTTTGGTGTATCTTTTTTCTAACAGAGGTTAACCTGGAGCTCCAAGCGGGGTTTTAACCCTTAATTACTCCCAAAAAGAAAAAATTCTTCCATTAATGAACCACACTCCGTAATGTAATGGTCCATGTCATTATGCATCATAGAGGCAACGCAAAACATTACATAGAATTATCATTACCAAGCAAGAATTATCCTTTTATTATTATTGCAAAAAAATGTTTCGTTCGTCGTGTCGTGGTCAGGCTCAGCTCAACTGATAAACTGTTCTCTACCACCATCCATTAACCTCTTTGACGAGTCTCCTATACAAAATACACGGTGTAATATAATCCCCTCCCACCACCGGACTTAACTTGAGGATGATTCCGCAAAAAATAAATCTCCTTCAGTGCAGTTCAGTAGGAAGCTTTTTGGCGGATTTCAAAATTTACAGTAAAGGTCAAACTGTCTCACGACTTACCACAGGATTCGCCCCAGAACATTAGCAATAAAATGACCAGCTAACTACTAAAAGATCGCATCGTATCGCATTGCATCCTTACCTAGTCCTTGGGCCACTCCTGCCTGGCCTTTAGGTACACGGGCTAAAACCAGAGCCTTCCTTCCTGAGCAAGGGCTAAAGGGTTAACCTTGGGACAACTTACTTGACTAGTGCCTAAATATCGATTTTCCTACCCTTCCTACTACTACATTGCTTTACTATGCAAAAGACTGTAGGAGTATGAGTATGTATCTCTCGAGCAGAATAGGGAAGTGTCCTATAAACCCTTTCTAAAAAGGATCTCCCTATTTCTCTAGAAGTGTTAAGATGCGAATCCGGGTGAAAATTCAAGCTCCAGCGACTCCGTTACTATCTGGCTCTTCTTTACAAAAAAACTACTGTTTCCTTCTTCATTCCAATTCCCAACAACAACAAACAACTGTCTTGTACATTTATTTGTGCCCTATTCCCGAGACCGAAGATAGTATGAAAGCTGCATGCTGCTTGTATTACTAGAGCTTAGAGAGGTTTAGAAAGATCCATAGGACGAAGTGGCAATGGGTTTGATTCGATTCATCTCTCTCTTATTTGTCTCTCTCAACCGAATAAAGGCAACAGAAGGGGTCTCAAACTCAAAATTTGGACTATAGACACTTTACTATTAAACGTGCTAAGTGTAAAATGCAAAACTTTATTGAACCCCACAGTAGTTAAGTTTAAGTCATTTTTTGGTAGATCAGAAATAAAATGACTTTACATGCAATAAACAATTGCATGTAATAAAGATAACAAGACCTGTACCTTCGATACGGGTGCTTTCTATTCATTTATCACTCCTATTTTTAATCTCTCAATCTTAAATCCGCCACTGTATTTTATGTATTTATTATCTCTCTAGTCAAATACTCTAATGAAAATGTAAATTAAAACCAGGTCTCTCGTCTTCACCGCAGCCTTGATCATCGTCATTACTAATTTACTATTTACATTATAAAGAACAAACACCCCACTCAACCTACCTACCTAGATTAAATTTAGCTGTTATAATATTTCCCAAATGGAAATGACAATGAGGTAAAGAAAGAATGGTACTTCTAAAAATGAATGCAAACATTGCTTGCAAAGCAAAGCTTAACGCTGTCATTAAACCCTTTATTATTACATCTCACAATCTCAGTTATCATCAGCTCTATGCAACTATTTTCTGTTTTTGTTATGCCAGCATTTTTACCTCATGGTAATCACAGTTCGCAGTTCTGAATCCCTACATCAACAGAATCACGGGAGCTAGTCTAATGAACTGAAAAGATACGCTGCTAAGAGTAGTGTTAAAGTAAGGTAAGCTAAGGTAAAGTAATATCTACGGGACCAAGGAAAGCCATCTGCTTCAGAAGGCAAACAACGAAACAGTAATTTCATCTAATGAGATCGGGATTCATGAGGAAACCCCGGTGAATCTTTTTCCCACTTGGACTTATTTAGATTTGGACACAGCAACCACAGAATATACGTGAGCCTTTGCATATGCATATACGAGAGACTCGCATTGTCACTCTTGTTGTTCTTGGAAGGTAGGTTATAATTATAGCAGGTGTATTTCTTCATTTTTCTTATAACAAACTTATCTAGATTCTTACTAACAGCCACGCCACAGCCTAATAACTATAGCAGAAATGTGAATTAAAGATTGCATGAAACCAAAAACAATTCAACCGGCGAGGCCATCAAATGCTTTTGCAAAGATGAAATAACCTAATGAAGTCAAGAGGAGCAGCAGTGGCATTGACAGTAGTGGCAGATGCACTCCACTTATGTATAAGAACTTAATTCAGAATATTAAGACCATGCATTTGCGAAAAGGAATGGATTTACTAAAGGTAGATGGTAAGTTTTGTTTAAGGTAAGTGGGTAAAACTCGTATGAAAAAGAACTATGCCAAAATACCGGAATACAGTAAAAGGAAGAAACGTTGGGCAGATCCATTATTAAATAAAACCCCCGTTATATCTCAAGGTAGGACATGTCGTAAAGTTTAACTTTTTATTTAATGCTTTTGCAACTTTACACGCTTCGTGCATGTTGTAGGCAAGATATTTGAATGCCATGAGATAACTTACTACTACAATTTTAATAAAAATTAGGGCAGGAATTTACCTTTTTCAATGAGTTTATCTTTCTGGGTTCTTAGCCTAAAACTTATTTCACCTGGGGGAAAATATAGAAAGGATTCGGGCAAGTTTAATTACTTTTTGCCATTCAGCCAAGTTGAAACTTCCTCAATGGTTAGCTGTGTATGTTCAGTCTTCAATAGATTAAACATTTTCCTTAGCATACTTTTCCCATTTTATGCAACAAAAGGGGACCACTGAGCCCTAGTTTATTTTGAGTTAATTGTAGTTTTTGTAGTAATAGTTCATCATTTGTCTTTAGATTCCGGTAACAAAAACTACTCTAAATATAAACCCTATTATCATCCTATTTTTTGCTCTAAATTTGGTTAAACTCAATCTCACTTCTTTTTGTACCGCTATTTAATTCAAAAATACCTGAAATTAAATCATCAATGTTACTACTGCTAATTAAATAATTACTATTAAATTAATTAATTACTGCCATATGCAGTAACTAAAACAAAAACGCAAAAACGATACCCTCGGATCGTTAATAGTTAAAAAGAGGTTTACTAGGATATCTGCATAACTTTTAATTAAAATTCTACGCAGTTATGCATCGGTTTATGATCCGTGTATTAATTAAAAGCAGGTGCGAACGTCTTTTCCACCGCATATTGGTTTAGCTTATCGGTAGAAGTATCTTACGGTAGATTAATTACTTGCGGGTAGCTAAAGTATGTAGGCAGGAAGCTAACGTTTTTTTCACTATTAAAAATCAGAAGCCAAGCTTCCTAAGATCGGTAATATTTTAAAATCTTGTAAGTTATCCGGATTAAGCGTAACTAATCATTTTTCGCATCGCGTCCTTAACCCATCTATTCCATTAATATCGTGGAGTGTTAAAGCTTTTATTCTTTCATCTACTAATTTCTTGAAGACATAAATTCATCAAGCTTTTAAAACCAGTTTCAAATGAAATGAAAACCATCGTTAATTTGACTTTTTAGTTTTATTCTCGTTACACTTACCTATACTTTTTTTAACCAGACTATTTATTATGTCCTGTAGAAAAATTCTTACTTCTGCAACTTTTTTGGGGAAATCATCCACTTCACGTAGAGGTGCGATACAGATTATATGAACTACCTACAGATCATTTTTCAAGCTCCTGCTTTACTTTTACGAGACTTTTGTAGATGATTATGATGATCTATCGTAGAAATTTTACGCTATACAAGTGTTGATTTTTCTTACTGCATGAAAAAAAGATTACAACTTGTACTCATTATCACGTAACTCTAAAGAGAAAAAAGTTGCCGAATGCTCATGTACTTACATGGTTAACTTCTCGTCAAGTTCCTGTTATCTTTTACCGAGGTTTTTGCCTTGCCTTTCCTTTGGTTTTAGATTATGTGGAAAATTCAACGTTAAAAAGCTTACTACTTTAGTTTCGTTGAATACGAACTAAGTATCTGTGATATGTTTTAGAATGGAATATTCATGCTCAATAAATTCTCAAGAATTTCCTTCTAGGTTAATGCGTACTTTTTCATTCCGGAAGTAAACAATAATCCAGGTCTTTACTAGCATAACGTAACAAAGTCTCACGTAAGCATGAAAGCACCTACCTAAGGTAAAAGCTTAGTATGGTAAATCCTGAGTAACAAAGTACAAAATTTACTGTTGCTTTAGTTGGCAGCTTTCCTTTTTTGCGTTCAAAAAGTGGTAAAAACCTTCCTACGCATTTCATACTAACTCATAAGAAGCTATGAATGATTACTACTATCTACTACTCGCATAGTAAAAAATAAAAATAATCCATCTTCCTGTGGTTCTTACCTCATTGAGACAAGCGGCAAGACAGGCTTCCTTGGTTGAGGTGAAGATAAGAGAGTTGTCATAATTCCTTAGCATCTTATTCGGAACACGTTCAAAAGTCCACGGCCGAGAGCACACTTTTTCTATTGGAAATTAACACAAAATATACATTTTATTAGGAACAATTATGGCAAGGGAAATTATATAAAGATGCAAGAATATACTACTACTCTTCAGGATACATAAATTACTCAATAAGTCACTGGGTTTTCTAATCTATTCATCCGAAATTCACACCAACTGACCCCTTTAATCCGCTTCGGTTGGACTTGGGAAACTAGAACTTTTTTGGGGTTGATTTACTTCGGGGAAATGAAACCGTGGTAAATGGAATAGAATCATGCATGCAATGCAAATGCAACCAGACCTTGCATGCATAATATGGGACTACCTTTATCTACGAGGTGAATGCATCTTTATCTTTAGGTTCCCTTTGCGTGTTATAACTAATTCCTGCAAAATTATCTAGTAGCACATAGATCACCTTGCAGTTCAGGAGGGTAAAAAAGTGGTTATCATTTTCTCTATGAAACATTCTGACTCGTCCAAAACTTCCCATCATTTAGACAAGCTTGAATGAGTTTCTCCTTACTCTTCTGTAAAGATTACCTTGAATAACTGTCAACTTCTTGTGTAGAAAGAAGCACTTTTAAAATGACAGGTGTGTGGTCGCCTGGTCTATTTCTACTGAGAATAAATTGCCTTCAGTGAGTAATAGCTTCTAAGAATGTCATCTTCATCGTCGTATATTAGCTGACATTGGATAGTAAAATGCAAAAAGACGTAATGAATTGAACCACTGACGAAGATTTTTGTGAGCTAGTTTTTTTTTCAAGAGTAATTTTGGTTAAGCTTTTGTCCCTGAATAATCATGCATGCATTGCATCGCCCAACCGTACTACCAAGTCAGTGAGAATCGAACTAGTGTTCTAGTTATTTATCAAATTTCAGTTTTATAATTTGCATTTTGAGTTTATAGGGCATAAAAATTATAATATTTCCGAGTTCTAAATATTTAAAACTCCTCCAGATCCGGAAGCCTACATTTTATTAATTGCCCATCTTACCGTAGTTAAATTATCCGACACCAAAATATCAAAATCTTAAGAATCCGAGTTATAATTCAAAAGTTTTAACGCAACAACATAAACCCTTGATCTACAAAGTGAAGTATTTTCATTGAATTATTTAACATTATGGCTATAAAATTGTAATCCTCTACTTCATTCTATTTCGCCTAAAAATGCAGGGTTTCTAGCTAAAAGCTCGTCTAGTAATGATAAAACTTCTAATGCAGAGATTCCTACATGCTAAATCTCAAACAGGACTTTAGTCCACTCAAGACCAGAGAAATGAAGGCATTTCGCATTGTAACAATCAAATTCAACACTTGTCATCCCCATCATCCTCAACCTCCATCAAACGCTAAAAGCCGATCTGCAGATGACAGTGGATTGTTCTTGAGGAATAAAACCTACTATCCAAAATAAACCATAAGACAAACCAATAGCTTAGCTCACATTTTGTTATACTTTTAGCTTTCTTAGGAACAGTCTTATGAACAAGACACAAAGCCTAGAACAGAGTGACATATGATGACGACGGTAGCAAAGACGGTGATTCTTTAATACTACAAATAGAAAAGGCCTTCATCATCCAATCTGTAGGGAAAATGGCTTGCTAAAAATCTTCTACCTGTAACACTATGCTTTTGTTGCAAATAGGAATCTGATAATAATAGTAAGTAATCCTACTACCGAGTAAGCTCCGCCAAAAAAATTAAAGGTAAACTCGTTCTTACTACAAGAAATGTGTTGGTTTATTCGCAAAAACTGTTTTATTTTGTAGATAATACCAGCCGTCATCATTCATCGACAATGACGGAAGCCTTCTTTCTTAATCTTGGCTAAAAGCCTGGCTTAATTTTATCTCAGAGCTTTCTCGCAAACAAAGACTTACTCTTTCCCCTAATAAAAGTTTGTACTTCTAGCTAAAACTTTATCCAATGGAGTCTATATAGTCATCAATAAAAATCTGATAAGTAATCTAGATGTTCTCAAAAAATAATGCTTCAGTCATAATAAAAACTCGAGGCTAAAAACAAGAGCAAATGTTTTACCCGAATTATCGTCTGACACATTTTTAACACAATTTGGTAATTCCACGAGCAACTAAAAGTACCACATCTTATAATAAAAAAACCTCGCCCCCACACAACCTATTTCCATTCATATTACATAAATGGAATGTATATCTTTGCTTTGGTCACGTTATAAAGTGAATTTCAAATGTCATCCACAAACATATAGGAAATTAACAGAGTAAGGGATGCGTGTGTGTCATTTCATTTCTTCACAATGCATCAAAGCCTCTTTCATTTGTATTTTATCACTTTAGCAGCCGCCGGATCCCTACTAAAATGGTAAAGAATTTATGTCAAACTTTCCACATGGATGCGACAGAGTTAAACCTGGCTGTACAAAACCTTGAAGAAGCCTTCCTATCCCTTAGGGGCAATGGTTTTAGTTTAAGCTGTACCCTACTGAACTAGTAATGAAAAAGATACTGATTACGAAGAGGGCTGTTAGGTGCGGTGCATAAAGTTATACAAAGTAATTTGTAAAATAAAACGACCAATTAAGCGCTCGAGTGGCTTTCCAACGTCAAAACAAACCGTGATTTTATTCTCATCTTGCTTTGATGATTACTTTTACGACTATGCTCAGCTCATTGTCGTAGCAAATCTAGGTAAATCCTCCCCGTATTCAATTCATGCTTGCCATGCCAAACTGACTCGTATAAGAATTACGATGACATGTGCACACACATCAAGTACAGTTTCAAGAACTCTGTCTTCTCAAAGGATGCAACTTTACTAATGAAATTCCCCTTACAGGATTTCTTCTATTTCATGAATTGAATTGAGAAACTGCTGCATAATCGTCTTTACAAAGAAAGCAAACCGCATAGAAACGAGACAAGAAATGCATAAACTTTAGGGTGTAGTTTAGTTATCTTTCTGTGTGCAACAGCAGCAGAGATATACTTTAATTTTTGTCCCTTACAACCAGTAAACTGCAGTCCTATTGACGTAAAACTAATGAATCTATCCATGCTATAGCACACTATGGAGCTGCATTAATGGATACAAGTATTTATTCATTAAAAATATGAACAAACTACAACGATTTCAAGATGCTCCTCATTTATTACCGTGAGAATTGCAAAGGATTAGCAAAGCAATAGAACATAGCTTTCTTGTTTAGTTTTTTGCAACTTTTCACACATTTCCCCCAAAAACCGAAGATAACCGTTGCCTTTATACTCTCTGGTCGTTTTGCTTGACAGGCTTCCTCATAACAATTAAGCGTTCCATTGCGTTGTTGCATAGGTTGAGTGTGGTTTGGTCCATATGAAATGCACCCAGCCGATTTGCAGTTAGCAATTACCAGAGCGGAAATTAACCGGTCCAAAAGTCACCATTTGTTTTATTAGTTCATTTAACGTTACTACGACACGGTGTCTGTACTGTATAGCATGATGCATTATCTCTAAATTAAAAGATGAAAAGAATGGGTAATGAATAGCGAAAAAGGTGTATGAATAAAGAGCGTTTACTATCTTTTTGTAAAAACAATAAAAATTAAAGGAGAATAGTAAAACTTCTTGTCAATTGTTGATTAAAAATTAGATAAAACTATTGCAGAGACTGACTCTATCGTTAACATGGAATTTCTTCAACTTTTTTTTTATTAGTTAAGTTACTTCTACGTGACTAACGGGACGTTGCCAATGTACATGTATTTATACGGATATAAAAAGCAATTAAAAAACTCTTCCCTTCACACAAAAATCAAAACCAATAAAATAAACTGCAGCTATATCTTTCTTTTAAAAAAAGTACAAACCCTGCTAATCATCCACCTACGACTTAGAAAAGTAGTTAGTATTGTTGTATCAATGGTTAAAAATTATTTATTCTAACACAGAGCTGATCGATACACGAATTAATTTAATTACCAACAACAGCTCTGCTATTCTGTTCTCCTGTTACGTATTATGGAAAACGGGTTCGCAGCATGTAATATCAGCAAATCAGAATGAAATACTAAACTAACGAGGTTGAGGTAGTTGACATCGGGTGAGGCATATCCATTTCAAGTTAAAAGCTTATATGTTACTCGCTCCTACAAAAATAATAAAGTCGCATTCCATGAAACATCCATCCACGTATACTGTTCTACCAACTGAATGAAAAATTAGCTACTTTTCTACGTGCCATCTCCATCCAACCAAACCTACCCATAATACTGTTATCTTACGCAGTAATAAACTAACAAATATTACTTTATCATTTCAATCTACCATCCTATAATATTCGTTCTTGTGTCATTAGTTGTACTTGAAGAACTGAATGAATCCGAGCTGAATGGCTGAAGTTGATTACTTTATTAGGATTTGTAAGCTTTGCTAATTAAAAACGATATTTCATCCAAATTAGCAGTACTCTGCCTACTAGTAGTAATATCTTCCCTAATAACGACATTGTTATAAGAATCACATGATAAAACTCCATGAAACAATATAACAAGACTTATGAGAACTTTCCTAATCTCTAGTGAGCTTGATGAACTATCCCGATAAGACAAAAGACAAATGAGCCAACTGATTTCATATCATTTAGTCTCCCAACATAACCCTTCAACCATCAATCTTTCTACTAAAAATGCAATGTAACCTGCTATTGGTATAGGTTAGTACTCTGACTAACGAGCGCCTTAAAACTACGAACTATAAATCTAATCCCCACAATCACAGCATCAGTTCTACAATTATCATTCCTTCCTTTCTTCAGACATATACAAAGTCGATTTCCTCTTGAGAGAAAAAAACCCATTTATCTTGACACTTCTTTTTACAGGAAAGTTTTTGCAATAAAAAAAAATATTCCACCATTAAGAAGTGTATTACTCATCAGTTCCTCCATCATCCTCAATCCTCGTTCATTCATTTATTAAGTATTATTATGAAGGATATCGTGTAAAGTAAAATGACTATGAGATAAATAATCCTAACACACACAGGACAAGACTCTACAATATAAATACTTCCTCCAAATGGTGAACATTTAATGGGTTTAAAGTGGAGAAAAGCTCTTTAACTTTAAGCAGAAGACAAATGCCCTATCTAATTTCATTGATTGCTTCTTCTTCATCATCTTCATCGTCTTTCTATTATTCCTTGTTAATTAAATATGATATTTCGTTTCTCCTTTAGTATAAAGTACTCTAACTAAACTGTGTGATAAATGCACAGCCATTTTTATTTGATGAAAAATAGTTTAATAAGCTTGCATAGTTTTTGCAAGCTTTTTTTTTGTGGATTACCGTACTCCACGTGTAAATCTTTTGATCCATTCCCATTTATCATTAAAGTTTACTGTACATACATACGTAACATGTGTAGCTGCTGCATGATATAATTTTGGACCGGGGAGTGTGGCTTTACAATGATATGTTACCGTTCATGAACTCACGACCTTCACATTACTTTTTCAAACCGACTTGTTGCAATTTACTTGGCTTTTAGAGCAAATAAATTCAATTACACTGATCATGAACCATGTATCGTATCACGTAAGTAAGTAATTTACCTTGTAATATGTAACTTTACACCCTTTGACGTTAGTTATGAAGTATATAAATCGTAATAATGTTCCGTATTGTCTTGCAGTAACGACTCGTACTAAATTACCGACAGAGTCAGGGTAGAGCGAGTGGCTATTCGGGAAAAAACTAAACTATTTATTAATTATTAAAAGAGGAGGTTTCAACCCTAATTTTCTCTTATTTATTAACAATCTCTTCCTGAACCGTTTAATGAGTTTCAACTTGAACTTTACAACAAAGCCTAGCGTTACGGACGGTTGTTGAGATGGGAAATAATAATTAGGCTTGTTTCTTTTGGAACAGAATCGTTAGAATAAAAGCGACCGCTTTTAACTAAGCTGTACTTGAAATCTTGACATGCTTCATACATTATTGCTTGAATATATTCATGTATGGATATTTTTATTCAAGTGATTTTAGTGTGTTTTGTTGTGGAAAAACTTTTGTAAAGGAACAATAGCTCTTGATGCATATCTTTCGAGGGATTTTGTTCATTGTCTTAAATTGATATCAACCCAATACTCGAATAAGGCTAATCAGCAATATCGGCATTACTGCAGTTGTTTTTTAGATGAACATGAAGGAACATTTTAAGGCCTAAGATGTAAGGTTAACTATGATTACGGGACAGGTGCCTTGCGACTGGGTTTACTTGCAGAAACTGCTTTATAATGAAATAACATGAATTACTAGTTGTCTAACTAATTCCAGCTATAAAACCGCATTCTCACAAAGATGCGCCCAACGACCCACTACTCCACCTTCTAATCCTACTGTACTGTGGGAATTAAAGCAAGTTCAAGGATGGATTAAATAAATAAAAATTTCCAAATACGGTTAACCTAATCTTGACTTGCTTAAGCAATCCTAAGCTAACTATCCATATCTCCTTACTTTTCTCCATATTTAATGCAAAACAAACCGTAAAAACACGGAATGTTGAAGTCAAAATGTGGGATTATTATTATTACCTGATCTAATGTGTAGTTTGACCATATAATACATAGAAGCAGCCTTCTGAGGTACGGCACTAGGGTTGTGAGCAGTTGTGTCATTTTGTAGTAGGCATAACGTCTCTTGTACTGGGGCTAACGGGTTCACCACAAAACTGTAAGAAAATAACACACAAGTTAGTTACACATTTTTCCTTTTTTTAAAAGACAACTAGCAAGGCTACAATGTAAAATAAAATGCAATAGTATAGTAAATTGTAAAGGGGGATGGAGGCTTGCTTAGTAATTGCATAGAGATAGTCAAAGAAGTCATAGGGAGTCATTGGTATTGGACACTTGTTCCTCGTCGTGACTGGTTTAATGACGTCTTTTAAGCATTTCAGCGGACGTTGGCAGTTTTAAGCATATCATTTAAGGAAGGAAGACCCTCTTAAAGGA
The DNA here is from genome assembly GCA_034682405.1 of Hydroisotoma schaefferi. NCBI lineage: Eukaryota > Metazoa > Arthropoda > Collembola > Entomobryomorpha > Isotomidae > Hydroisotoma > Hydroisotoma schaefferi. Next base: position 38,260 of record JAQFZX010000284.1, read on the forward strand.
GGTTTACGATTTACGATGGCCACACTTTACTTACCCCGTTGGACATTCCCATATATAATGAAGTTTAAGGTTATATTGTCTACGATTTAAAGTGACAAGCAGAAAAGGATCAAAAAGCCGATTCATCCGACTTATTTCCTCCAAGTACAATGTTATCTGATGATGCAATTTAATGCTGGTTTAATATCCATTATTCTCCTGTATCTATAAAGTACAAATTGTTCTATTCATCTCTCCATGCTTACAGATATCCATAAAAGCATGGTAAAGTAACAATGCTGATTGTTACCGAAAGGATAAACTCGGATCGGTGCATATAATTACATCACCGGTAAAGGGTTGACATTAGTTGACTATTCAGATCATTGCCGGATGTACTCAATCTGCTTACAATAGTACTACGAACAATCTAGCCCAAAAGGAAGACTATAACAATAAATATATCAATTTGCCGTGCTATTGGGTGAGGATATTCTCTAGGACAATCTGAATCCTATCGTATCGCCATTGTCGGTACCCCTTCCCAGTATTCGTGCTTTTGAGTGAGGTTCAGGTATTGTCGAAATAGATTACAAAAGGTTATCTTGGAAGATTGATCTAGTTCATCTCATTCAGCTTTCGTGAAGGATTGAAGTAAACTAATCCCCGAGTAGAGCTGATACATTCATAGGGATAATGTATGGAAATATATGCAATGATTCAGATCCCGTTCAGGAATAAAGCACAAAACTGACAGAGGAAGGAGTATTAGTATTGCTTTACAATAAGGAACTTTAACTAGGAACAGGTTGCAAAAGATATTTGCAAAACATGAATAAGAATGGAGCATTGTTGCAAAAATTACATACAAGAATAGGTAACAATAAGATTATAAGATTCCGTTTAGAATTAAATTGAATAAGAAAACAGAACGAGAATAATAAATAACTAAAACTAACGTTTCCAAAAATTGATTGATTACCGAGAAATAAGCCGTCTTTATGGGAAATAAATTGGGCTAATAAAATTAGTGAGTTATTTGTAAATCAAGAATACAGTGACAGTACTGTAATTTTTACGCCATAAAAAAGAGAAACTAAGAATATAGTTGCTGCCCTAAAAGATTATTAAGAGGTTTTAGAGCTAAATTGTGTTCAAACTCAATGAACTAAGTTATGCACCAAGCCAAAAAAATATCCATGCATTTACTTGCGTTTTTTAATCTCTGCAGCTTTTTTCCATAAAACAACAGTAAGAAATGTTATGCAATTTGTGGTTAAAATCAAACTACTCTTGCAAAAAGACGAGAAGAATGCCGAAAAGACTATAGGTTTATTATTATTACACAGTAACAGTCGGCTAAAAAATCCATATCTCATTTACAGTAATAATAATAGTTTCCTAACAATCTAACGGCGTTGGTAGACTTTTTAATCTGAATGAATGAAGTGGCAAAAATTATTCAATGATGAAGGAGCAAAAAGTAAATCACTTCTTTACTTTTACCACAACAATACAACCTTTTCTACCTTCCTAATATTCCTGATATTATAACAGAAGGGGCAATTTTATTCTTCCGTCTTTAAATACAAAAAACCTCAACCACTGTCTTTCTCTATTGTGAGAGAATTTATGTGGAAAATTGCACTTGGGATAGTAATTTACCGGAAATTTGCATACATTACAGATCGACAGTTGTAGTGGTTGCATTTACTTGCAGTTAGGTAGGAGAGATAGATGCAACTGCAACAAAAACCTACAAGGCTCTTTCTGTCAATCTCTGTTTATTTTTTTCTACACGTCTCAATTCTGTCAAACCAAGCACGGTCAGGGGTCTATTAAAACATGCTTCTCGATTCCATCTTTGACAAGGGATGAGGCTTATCATTTACTCGGTGTCAATCAATCCTGAGCTGGGTCTGAAGTATCAACTAACTTACTATTGAAGTTTTTATTATTGCCTTCAGTTGATTAATATATTTGACCATTTTAGCACAAGACAGAGAACGATGATGCCTAAATAAATTGTACAACATGCGAATTGTTATCTGTATCAAGTAAACTTTATTCGCGGATTTTGTTGGCTTCTTGCCATTAATATTTGAGCTTCATCGTATGCAATATTTGTGGAAGTATATTTGTGTGTTTATCAGTAATACGTAATTATGGAGAGCAAAGTTTCCGTAATCTTATTAATTCAGTAAAGTCCAGGTTCAAAAAATCGACAAACAATTTCAGTATTGATTTTGCTTAGCTTGATTCCGTTTCCGTGTGAAAGGTTTGTCTATTTGTGATTATTTTCACAGAAGTAAAGATTAGAGTAAAATGTATGAATTAAATATCAAATATCACACTATACTTGTTTATCGTACAAATGTTAACAGAATTGAGTCGGGTGAACCTAAGTCCCGGCAAGGTATTAAAATTCGTTCCGTAGCGTAGCCGATAAAAACTTAATTCTCATAATTGTAGATACTTATGGTATGACCCTATAAATTCGGTTGATTTATGACTCTCGCCTTGTTTTAAAACTAGGCCAGGCCATGCCATGTGTCCATCCGCTCCTAGTAAAAACATTTCCGACTAATTCTGAAGCTATGTTCCTATTCCTGTTTGCCTTAAGACGATAAAGCTCCATCCACTTCATACTACAAGAAGACAGCATGCAGCATAGCATAACTGGCCAAGTGTCAGCTTACTAATAAATAATAAACTGTTTAAATCTTAAGGCACGCTCGTAAGTAATTGTAATCACGGGAATTATAAGCTGCGGTATTGCATTCTTCGTCTCGACAGAATCTACCATACTGTCATATTTTACTTGTAGATGCAGATAGATGCAGGTTGCTACATAATAAACTGAAAACCACAACAGGTACAGCGTCAGGTAAAAAGGCTCGCTGACAGGTAGACCGAAAAGCTGGGAATATTTATGCATACCTAATTGTTCATTGTGGTCGGCACCAACATATCCATCTAACTGTTTACCCTTAATGGACATGTAAATGCTATAAGATAGCTTCAAAACACACACAATGGCTTAACCTGAGCTATACGGATGCAAATCTTCTGAAAGCAAGTATTCAAGTGAAAGAAACGAAACAATGCATCCATTTTTCATACAATTGCATGCACAACCTAATAAAATTTAATCTAGGGAAAAAATTATGTCTTTCTGGTCGGTCGGGTTGTTCTCACAGACGGATAAGCCTCTTTGATAACTTTTACGAACGTCTATCGGTTTTGTATTATGGGAAAAAGAGGTTATGAATTCTGAAAATGTGCAAAGCAGAGATAGGACTCGGTGTCGATTCCCGTAGGTAAATCCTGTCAACTTTTAATACTTTGTGTGCATGTTCTCATGTGTGTGTTTGTGTGTGTGTGTGTGTGTGTGTGGTAATGTTAACTGGCAAGTAATGCAAAATGCAACAAATGCTCCGTACAGTTAGAAGGTTGGCTTTTCTGCCATGTTTACAACCATTAATTACAGGTTTGCCATAAACTATATCATTAGCTTTATATTCCCTCCTGTTTATACGCACGCTAGACTATTTAACCCGACTTTTTTAAAGTCCGATGTCTGCAACTTTTTAGAGATTTCTCAAGAAGATTAATAAAAACCTGCATTCTTCATCCACATTATGCAGAGGTTAGCTAAGTACGGAACAGAACTCAGCCTTTTTATCACGTCATTTTTTAGAAGGATGACTTTGTCTACGAGCAAATAAATAACTAGAGCTGTCTATCATTATTAGTTGTGGCGCTTTTCGATAAGATCACGGGTGGGAGTTTACCGTCCTTTCTTCCTTGATTAACAGTAGTAGCACCAGCATGGGGTATGGATTTAATAAATTATCAATTAAATGTAATAAAATAAATGATGCTTGTTAACCTTGAGCTAATAGGTTATATCCCATACACTAATAAAGATGAGATGCATGTCAAGTAACATTTTCAGAGATAACTTTTACCGTAACTACTATAGAAGGAATTTTATCACGCTCTTCCCTAAAAATAATTAGCTTATTAGGTATAGAGTCATAAAATAGATAGGGCCTTTCTCTGTCGGGAATAATAAAACCATGTTCCTGTTACCCGTCTGGTTTTCCACGGTTCTTGTTTCTTTTTTTACTAAAAGTTGTTATCACTGATGAAATAAAAGTTTAAAAACTACATAATTCGCACTGACTTTACTCTCTACTCTTGCTATGTTTCCTAAAAAAACGTAACGCAACTTGAGAAAGATGCATGCAATAAATTAGTTCCAAGTTAGCTTTCTGTACTGTTATTGTTCCTCTTAAATAAAAATGCAGGATGAACTCATGCAGAGTTCTAATCATTTGATTACATTCGTTAATGTTGAGAATAATTGGGTGTACTGTTGTTTATTGCTATAACTCATTGCTAGAGTTGTCTAAGCAGACTAGTATTCTGCCATTTGGAAGGGAAAGAAAAAATAAGGTAAAAACTTTGGCAGTTACAGCTAATCATTTATCATCCGTAATTGAAGTTTTGCATTATAAAGTAACTAGGTATCTATATATTAGAATACTTAGAAATAATACGGATTATTTCTCACGGAGAATGAATTATTCCTGTATAGTTTAACTTAGGTTATTTCACAATAATTAAATGTGAATTTGTGTAGACTCCAAATTGCTCTGTCATTGTGTAAATTCTCAGTTTTAAAAGTTGTAACGTGTGTTATATTTTGCTACCGATGTGAACTAAGGTATTCGTCGTGTTATCCATGATAGAATAATGTGATAGTGTTAATTTACGCTCTAGGGAGGTATTTATTTACGATCATCAAATAGCATTGTGCTTCCGGGTAGCTTTCTTTCGAAGATTTTTAGAATATCTGAACATCGGCAAGCAGAGATTAGGGCTTTAGATACAGAGGTTAGCGAGGGTAGTCAAGCGTCACAGGACATGTGAATTATCCGTAAACAGCCATTAAGCTCTTATCAAGCAATTTGTCAATTTAAAAGGGGAAAAAATACGGGCCAAAAAATGCATTTCTTCGATTTTTGTAACCTAATTAAATCCTCAAAAGCTAAAAAAATTACCTGAAAGCAGCAGCAGCACACTCAGGCTCTTGGCGACACCATCCTTGACATTCGTGTAGGGAAAGGTTCCGTATAGAATAGTAGGTATTTCCTCTGTAGTCCAAATCAGTCAATTTTTCGAACCCCGTTAGGCCTGTTTATTCATTCAATTATAGTTAATCACTTCCAATTGCAATGCTAAGCTAGCTAGAGCAGAATTTTTTTTAAAGAACAGCTCAGCTCTTTGAAAGATTCTTTACACGAATGAAAAGCCATGGATTTATCAGGCTTTCCTATTTATTTACATTTACCTTTTACATCTTCCTTTCATTAATTATCCTTTCTATACAAACGTCTAACTGGATATTTATTTTATTTTTGTACAAAATTAAACAAGAAGTTCACGTTTATTTCACCAGATCATCTTTATTGTACATTTTTATGTGCAGTAAGTATAGTAGTGTTTAGTCAGTGGTAATAAATGGTGATTTATCATTATTAATCTGTGAAGAGTTAAAGGGTCTGTCAAGTACAGGTATATTGCAGGAAATAGTCTGCTGTTAATTCAGTAAAAGTCAACCATAATACATACCTTAACTACTACTACTACTACAAACGAGAAAGCTGAAAAACAAAGAAATCTAACTGATATGATTGCAAAAAGAGACAAGTACAAGTTAAAAGTAGTACAATACTGCATTTCATGACGAATACAAAAAGCAAAGATGTGTACTCCTACTACAAGAAGAATATTAATAACTACAAATACTACTACTACTACTACTACTACTACTACTACTACTACTACTACTACTACTACTACTACTACTACAACTTACGTACCCCTTGGCAAGTAATCATTAATTTGTGTTTATTTGTTAAATTACTTGATTTAAGAGGGAAGGCTTTGCCTTTGGCTTTTACTGAGATTCCTGTAAACGAAGATCAAAGTCAGCGTAAAACAAGTAGCAGAAAAGTCAACATCATCAAGTCAATCGAAATGTCCGTCCACAAGAGATGAGCAATTATATCGTCGTCGTCCACAACACAAGGCAAGGTTACGATGATCGAACAAGCAACCAAAATACATATAGCATAAACAGAAACTAGTTAGTTAGTTGCTCATATTACGCCAGTTAATTTATAGGGATTAATTATTACTATTTTACTCTAATATCAATTCCAAATACAGCTACAAAGATAAATAAATAATTTTACTCTACTCATTCTACCAGAAACTAATAAAATTACTTACTGCATAAAAAAGGTGTTTTTTATGTTGCGGTGTGCAACTCTAAAAATTGCAATTAAAATCAGAAACAAGCAAAGTAATCCTACAAAGACAAAGTAACGCCAGCATAAGACAAAAGTCTTGCATAAAAGGTAAAAAAAACTACTAATTTTAAAAATCATTCAAATTCCTAAAAGCTCCTTTACTACTGCTTTAACTACTACTACAGTATTTTTTGATGCTTCTAATCATGATTCATCATCAAGCTAATGATTATAATTATAATTTTATCAAAGAATTAACTCATAAATAAATTGGCTGTCTGTCAAACTCATTTTTCACTCTGCTGCTAAAGCTAGCCTTAGCATTTATTAGGACGAAGCCGATCCAATTTTTGTCACTGTCAAAACCGTCAAGTCAAACATGATCTGGTTTTTTGTACAATGTCCCTCCAGCTCAATTCTTTATACCTATCTATCTTCATCCAACGACTACTACTTCTACTACTTAGCACTAAAACTACTACTACTGTAGCTAACTCTAAAATTTATTGAAAGCCTCATCCTACATAACCCTTTCTGCCTTCCTAGGCCATTATCCTTCTTGTTCAACCTGCCAATAAAGCCCGACTTGACATCTAGTCCAAGCCATTATGAAAATGTAATTGTAATATTATTGTAATTGTAATATTATTGTAATTGTAGTTGGTCGGTTGGTTTGGTTCGTGTAACTCGCGATAATAATAATTACATCTCGAGAGGAGAAAGAAACATCCCTCCTATTCTTGTCAATTTCATGGTCAGGGTTACTTTACTTTGTATCTTTTTGATGGACAATCCTCTTGAACAACCTCATTCTACTCTGCAGCCTGTACTCAACGACTTGTGCTAATTTATAATGGATTTTTTCTGCTTCAGCGTCAGAAAATTAAAAAGTAATAAACCGAAGGACTCACCATGAACTGAGGTAAATCCCAGGATAGAGCAGGACAACAATACGGCCAAGTTCAATAATCCCCTGGTCACAGCCATCTAAATTGTATAAGGAAAAAAGGACTTTTAGTCAGAGACAATCACAATGAAAATCATTTCCATAATAGTACCAAGATTTATAATCATTCATTCATAATCATACACTTTCATTGTAACTAGTTTCCCCCTCCTGTAGCGATAAGCAGAAGTATAGTTAGTTATATTAAGTCTAAGAATATGAGTTTTAACTTTGTATGGTTTGAAAACTCACAAAGAGTCAACACTCGATATCATTTATATTTATGGAGGCATGTTTCTGTAAAGCCACTTATGATTTTACAAAGAAAACAGACCAACTCCTACCCAACTGTATAGCTTTTAAAAGTGTGAATCTCCCATGCATACTTTTATTATGACAACAGCTCAGACATCGATGCATGAATCTTGTTTTATTATCTCGGACTAAATAGGAATGCCCATTGCATTGGATCTTCAAGGTGTCATTAGTTCAATCAACAATCAGTCAGCAGAAATGAAAAATATGAACCCGGTGTTTTTCCCATACTCAGCCAATCATTGTTATAATTTTTCTCTGCAATAAAGCATACCTGCAATGCAACGGATCGGATCTGCTTTTTGGACTCTGGGAAATAATATGGTGTAAAGAATACCAAGAATTCAATGTAATCAAGAGTGACCATACTTAACTTAAAGCGTTTTGTTATTTTAGTACACCTAGTTAGCAGTAGAGTTTATTGAAGTCTACATTGATATTTTATTTACTCTTGGGTGAGATAGTTGATGGGATATTTAGCATTTGACAAAGGAAGCCCATCGGGTTGGAAACAGGGCTCTATTGTTAGTGTCACTCTGTGCGAAATCTTTATCAAAGGGGATTATGAGCCTTCCTGCTGCTCATCTTCTGCTTTAATAATAAATAATTCCATCTGATTATAATGGACACGTATCCTCGTCCACGTTTCTCTACTGAGACCACTTTTATTGGCGATGCTAAATTTGGTCTGTTTTCATTTCATTATTAAAAGTTGGACATGTAGTTAGTTCTTGTTGTAGTGCTAGCTAAGCAGTTCATAGGCTATTCAACTGCTTGGCATGTTACCTTAGAAAAATAAAATGAAGAGAGGGATAGTAGTTTTAATGGCAATGGTGTCAATAACCAGTGCAAAGTTACCTACTTCCTTTACTCTTGCTTGATTAAACTAGAAATGTCAATTGCAACTAATCATTCACTAAAGACTCAAATAACAAGTGTCCTATTTCATCTTTAAAAGGATCGAGTGCTTCCTTTATCTTTTAAGCTTCAATAATAGAAACAGGACACATGGTTCTTTAAATATGTTATTTATAGCTCGGATGCTCATCAATTTTGTATCAAGTTCAGTAATTTCTTAGCACAAATACTGTATTTGTTCCATATTGATTAGATTATTACTAAAATTCTGCTAAACCATCTTGCAGAGAAGTTAGCAAGAGATTGACAGCTTCAGAAGGAGTAAAACATCGTACTGAAGTTACACAGGTAAATAAAACACTCATTTTAGTGAAGTGTTTACCTACCTTTTGCATTCATTCAGCCAAACTACAAGATACATACTTATGCTCATAATAATCATACGTGATGCAGTAACTCTCAGATAAAAACCGTAATCCATGTCAAATGGATTTTGTTTTCTGAAGGAAAGTCTATCTAACGCAGAGCTTTAAAGACCCACCCGGACTCAACTTGAAGTGATATTGATATGGTAAAAAAAGTTGATCGCATCTTTTTATGCATTTAAATCCAGAACCTAGTGGGGTGTTCCATGCATACATACGCTAACGTCACATACGTGGATCGATCATACTTTCCTTGGTGCATCTAACATGTCGTACAATATAACATGTCTTCCCTACATCGGTAAAAGATTCTATTACACTTGCAAATTTGAAATTCTCAGAAAGAGAGACACTTTTTTCTACTGAAGAACACCGCCCGACGACGATGACAATTCCCATCCTAATCGAATATTCATGAACAAAGAGGGCTACAAAAGGGATTTTCTACCGAAAAGCTCCATCCTTTATGCTACATTTTTCTCTGAAGCAAAATAACGATAAAGGGAAGCCAAAACCGATGAGGACTATTGAGCAAGAGTAACCATGCACTTTTTGCAATATCACTTCCTATTCTGTTGATCGAACGAACGTAACGTAGCACAACATGACGTAGGGTACGGGGAACAATTCTAAGTTAAAACATTTACACAAGCGATAGTAAAGCTTAAAGAACATAGAGTAGCATAAAGCAGAAAAAACAGAAGTATAAGATGAAAGATGATACAACAACGAAAGATCAAATCAATCAAATATCAGACTTGAGTTTTAAACGGTAGTAGTTAGATGGAAAGTAATAAACAAAATTATTACAATTGAGGGTACAGCTAAACTTAAAAAAAATAATACTATTCAATCACCATTAACCATCATGGGAGAAAAGGATATTGAAACGGATTGAAAAGATTATCGTTTCGAGATTTAAGGACGTATTTTACATGCAAAGAGTTACTGGAAAAAATAGAAGTAATGCTGTGAAAAATACTTGAAGAGTGGCTTTTGTTCCGGTGTTTTGTCGTAGTATTTCAGTAATTTCGTTGGTAAAATTGTAACGTATAAAAATGAAGGATTAAGTATGGAATCTTGGTATATGCTTGAAATAAATAATACTTTTATACATTTTAACAACGAAGAGAAAAAGTAGTTTGCCATTTCTATCTAACATTCAATTGTAGTTGCACATCTCTGATCTGTATCAACATTAAATTAAGCTAACGGATTAATGGTAAAAGTTGTATTGTACCTTACCTGATTAGGGATACGTTTACATAGCTTTGTTTATTTTTTTTTATTTGTACTCTGAAAACTGCATGTATAGCCCAAAAATGGTATGCAGTAAGAAATCATTCAACAGTTTGAAAAGCTAACCTTATCCATTAAGTTACAATCATGCGGGTGGGTAATACTTAAAGTAATTTAGTTATAATCCAATATCCAATCTCAATTCTAAAGAATCATCTCCATCTTCACCGTTTGACATTTTCATTAAATCGACCAGATGCATCAAAACTATTGCATACAAGCTATCTCCTCAGTTAACAGTTTAACCTCAATGTTCTTCCGATAATTGGAATACTATCTAGTAGTGGAGCATAACAAGTTCTATCATCATTAAGCTTGTCCTGTTTTGCATTTTTATCTTTTTAAAAACTGCAGCAGTATTACCAAAACCATAATGTGACCATCAGCAATAAAAAATACGGGTTTAGATCCAACCCTTTTGCATAACCATTGCTGTACTTGTACTCTAACCTATTTATTATTAGTGAGGAGGATTTCCTATATAATTATTGGCCATTACTGCAAACTGCAAGTCTATAAGGACATCATTTTTGGCCGGCACGCGAAGTAGATAAACTATAATTTAACTTCTTACAGATACTAATATTTAGTACCCTATAATTCCTGGCTAGTAATTATTTTTGTATTAAAAATTTCGGGAGTTTTTGACCAATACTTTCTTGCATTCTTCAAAACACTGCTTGTACTTGAAAATAATAAAAACTCACGCTATTACAAGATTTATTTTAAAGCTCTGAAAAACATATTCAATCCAATTCCATTTTGCAAACGGTCACCTTACCATCTATATTAACTAACTAAAACATGCTACAAGACAAAAATCCATCTTAAGTAACAACAAAGCTACGATATGCAATGAATAAAGGCGAAGACCTGCGTCTTCGGTGACGATTACGAGTTGAAAGTACTACCGAGACAAAAGTGCGTGAGTTAGTGAGTATTTTTTGCATTAGGCAAACTTTTAGCAAGTAACTTCCCAAGAAAAACTTCCCATCTAGCTAAAAGTTACTTTTATATTTTAATGGACTTCCTCCCAATGCTCTTACGATTCTCTACGCAACCAACATCGTTACTTTCCTACCTTAGAAAACTTGCAACTTTTAAGAGTAACATAACAAGTAACAAGATAATGACAAGTTTGTGCTATGGATTGTCATTGTCACTGCTTCTGCTGTGCGTATCAAGGAGGTAAAAAGCAGACGGCACGCTATTTCATCCCTTATATGGACCTCATCCATTACAAACCCATTAGACCTTCCGACACCCGGCCAACAATTCCTATTAAATCTTCTAAATCCTGACTGTCTGTCTGTGGTTTCTGCCATTCTTCTGTACAATTCCTACTCTATCATTCCCTCCGATTACTAATACAACTCTTAAACGACCCAAGTTAACTTTTTATAGTATTTGCACTAGAAAATAATACCTACCAAGTCTATCTGTATATCTACTTACTTCTTGTTCCCTGGTACAATAATAATAATAATAATAATAAATGATAATAGCACAAAATCAAACTACAAAGCTCAGCCTCCTTGACATTACGTGCGTTGCCTTTTGTATCTAGTAAATGTAATACGACGGACCGGTACTTGAGAAATATGTGAGGAAAACTCCGTTACTTTTCCTACAATCTAAACGTTCCTCTTTGTTTCGCTACAATTAATCCCATCTCTTTACGTACTTTATCCTATGGTCTTTAAGCTATTTGGACTCTCCTTATATTAGAGTTAACTTTCGAGGTATTACGGGTAAATTATAAATAGGCTTCTCACGGCTTGCTCAGGCTTGACTATTGAGAACAAGAAGAGAGTAATTAGCCCAAGTCAATGAGCAAGACGAGGGGGATCCGGGTTAGCCTAGAGTTTATTAAATGGAGTAATCCTCAATGACTCCATCGACTTGTAGCGTAGGTAGCATAGTAGGAAGATTGTTGGTAGTTTTAATAGGATTGGATTGATCAATCGAGAATACACCTTGTCAAAAAATGATGTAAAGAACAAGTAAAAGAACAGTAAGGAAAAGGCTGGATTAAATTGTGACAAGACGTGATGGATTCCTCTATTTAGCCTGAATAAGATAACCACGGCTTTTTGAGAGTTCCGACTGCCCCCTCGGTCACGCCTTTTGCCTTTAGATTTATCTCCAATAATAGGACCAAACTTGAGAACAACAAGTAAAGAAAAACGGGAATTGAGACGGGGACAATGAATGGGGCCGATCTGCTCTTTTGTTGGGAATTTACAATGGAAGGATCCCCCAACGAAGAATTCCACCCCGTTTAAATTAATGATTTACAATTTATTTCAATATTCTTTAGTACTACAAGTCTTCATTGATTAGAATGTTAAATTGGTGAATTAAACTGTCTTTGATTACTGGTGGACTGAACTTACTGTCCATTTCCGATATGATCGACGCTATATTCTTAAATTTAATTTTTGTTATACAATTTCAAGTTCGCACAATACCTTTGTTGGGAATAAATCATTTTAAATTATAAAACCCAATCAACAACGGGTTTAGGAAGGATCTTGGTTTACAATTTAGTTCCGACATTAGATTAAAATTAAAACTGGCCTTTTCATAATTTAACTTCCGACAGCTATAAATGAAAAAAGTATGAATATTTTCCAATTGCAAAAGATCCCTAAATAGTTCAAGACAAAGAAGATACTGAAATGCAAGAAGCGAACTAATTAACGAAGAAGTTTAAAAAAATCTAATTACTCAAAAAACTGTTCGATTGATATCTTCCTAGTTTAACTTTTATTACTACTATACCCTAAGGTCTGCATGCGATCGGCTTGTTCTTTTTATTTTTCGTGTCCAGTTTTAGATTTACATCTTCCTACAGCATCGCTTGTTTAAAAGCGTTAAAATGTACAAAAAAACATGGCATGGCATGCAAGTGGAGGATAGATGAGCGAGCCAAATGATTACCAATGAACTTTCAGCTACTGCCATCCTTAGTTTTAAAACGAAATTGCAACTCATCATTAACTATCTCATTATTTTTTTCCTGTAAAAATCACAACTTTAAAGTAGAAGTAGTAGAAGCTTAACATTTACTACTTCTGCTAGTATTACTAGATACTATCTTAACGATCTCGAAAAATGTAACATCGGAAATTTAACACCTTCCATCAACTGTTTCCTATGAAACTAGAAAGACATCAACCCAACCAAATATTATTTATCCTGTGTGTCTAAGCTTTCCATAAAAACCGTAGCTTTGCATGAATACTACAAAACTAGCAATCTTATTAAATATTTACAAAAATGTGTAGAATTACCTCATCTATAACTAGAAGAAAAGTGTGATATTTTATACGAATAACTGAAAGTATTGTTCAAACACCTGCCTCTTGCTTTCGCTTCAAATAACTAATACCTAATAGTAAAGTTATCTGTCAATCGCGTCGTTACCAAACATTATACTCGGTAATAATGTTATTATTACACTAAATAAATATAACATGAAAAAAGGGGTAAAAGTAAAAAGATACACAAGACTGAATGAAGTTGTGTAACCAAATGGAAGATTCATCGACCCCGTAATATAAACCAAACGTCTTACTCAAAAACTCTGTATTTATTGAAACCCTAAAACTGCACTCACCTTTTCTTATCCACAAAGGCTGACTGATTTGATTAGATTAGAACACAATGAACCAAACCACCCAATACCAGTGCAATGCAACAATGACTATCACTGATAAAATATAAATAAAATAAGCTCTTTTTTGCATACGTGTCTTAACTCACATATAGCTTAAATCCGAACGTTTTTCTTCTGTATTAAACATTCAAAGATTTAGTAAAAGATTCTGCTAAAAATCTCTGAAAAATATACCCAGTCATTGAGAACCTTTTGCGGTTGATAAAGAATGCGTGACTTTTTACTCTCTTTATACGCGAAAAATCAACCTGAAGCCTCTCTTTTTAGACGATGACTTCTCTCTACTTTACTTAAGAACGAGAGGTTTAAGGAAATAAAGGAATTTAAAACAATGCTGCTAAAATCCATAAAACGATATAAAAATATAGAGTCTAGTGGATAGGTTTAGTTATGATAGGGAAAATACCAGCTTAGGAACGTCATCCAGATGCTCGGCTAGTGGTAGTTTAGTACGTTTAGTTTCTAGCTTTAGGAATACAGGAATGCTACCGAATTACGAGTCTAACTCTTCTTCAGTACAAGCAGTAAAGTTAAAGTTGCTGCAATTATCATCACGTTAAGTATTTTGCTAAAGTAGTGGATTTGCACAAGTAATTAAGTGACTTGTTTTGTTTTCATTGCCTTGCATCCATGCGTAGTAACAAATGCTAATGGATCGTTGTGATTTCTCACGATTTAGCGTTTTAAAATCTGCCTGATTCACCCAAAAAGGGCTAAAGACCTTTTGGGCAAAAAGCAGTACTCAGTCTGAGGTGATGGGACAGAGGAATAGGGACTGTTAACTTTTCCTAAAAGAGATTCACATTTCAATCCCGAGAAACCTCCCCTTTGTAACTTTGTTGTGACTGTCAGTGAGTTTGTGCATATCCGCGTGGGATTTTAGCATTTTAGCTGCTATATTATTTGTATTTCCGAAGGAGAGAACAATTCAATTTGTCTCTAATGCTATTGCTAGCTACAAGTTGCATCATCAGAATCGGTGTAGAGGATCAATTGGGGTTTGTTTGAAGAAAAAAACACCAAAGAACAAAAGCGAATAGAAGTAGTTAGTACTATACATTTGTCAGCGATCCCGACTCACGACATTTTAGGGAAATCTTTACGGGGTTGGGAGAGTGATACTGTCTTTTTCCCAGTTTATCACATATGCTCTGAAGTCAACTCTACTGTGACTGTACTTTTTTAATTAGTATTATTTCTAAACTGTGACTTGTACATTTTAAGCAATGAAACAGAGTCATCCTTGCAACTGCTACTATTACTCCAACTAACTAATGTACGGCCATGCATATCCTGAATCATGAATTTAAATTCCTAAACATTGAATACTACGCTACCTTACAAAATGCTGCAGGAATCCTACCTAAGTTTACTTTACTTAACTTTACTGTATCAAAAGGAGATTCTTGCCCTCTGAAAACAATAGTCTGGAACTCATTTCCTGAATCTTTCAAAACTAAGTTAATGAAAAGTAAGTAAATCAAGTACTACCGTTTCATCCAACATCTCCCTATCTATCTACTCAAGAATCTTCTCACTCTTGTTCTTCCTACTTCTCTCTTTATATCTGTAGATACTTGTAGATTCTTATCTTTAATACATCTTTACTGATAACAATTAATGAAGATAAGATGGGCTAAATAACTAAACTGGAAAAGAAAAATAGGAAGTTAATAAATATTTATAAAAATTATTTCCAACTTCAGTAAAGAGAAGCCAAACTGGTTTTACACTTGTAACTGCTCAACCGAGGATAAGAAAAAGTAACTTCTCAATTTATTACGGGCTGAACATCTCTATAAGAATGATTTTTTAAACACACGGAAGTTCAAGAGGAGGCCGTAATTTTGTGTACAAGATTATGTTGTCAGACAGTTATATTCTTGTACTATTTATCTCGTAAATCGTAATGAAATGATAACAACTAAATAAATAGTAGAAGTAGAAGTAGTAACAAAAAGTACATGGGAAATTAGAGCAACAAACTTTAATTTCATTTTCATCTCCTATGCAAATCCAGGCTTGTTTAATAAATTCGTTTCATTACTGCCTCAAGGTTAGCACTGTCAATATTATTAGTCTCATGCTCTGCTATGTAGATCAGCCACTGCGAGTGACAACTTAATCCCTTAACTTTATTAGGATGAGGTTTAGGATTGGGAACGAAACCGGGTTAATCCCAACAATAAAAAGAGTTAATTATATGTTTACGTTGGGAAATTATGAGAAAAATACCGTTGGCTTTAAACCAGCAAGTCAAGGAGATAATACCCCTGTCTATCTTAATCTTGGGTCTGACATAGATGACTTTATCTAACCGTTTTTAATACTACCTTAGCTCAGCTAACAGAGAATCGTTCCTTCCTTGTATTGGTAAGAAGAAAGGTATAAATGCATACATTACGCATATAAAATCTGTTTTAGTAGGGATTCATTCAAATAATTGACAGTTATTGACATTGAAAGCCAAGGGAAAGAAAGGGACTGCATTATTAGATTAGTTAGAAATACAGACTTAGGCATATGCAATTAGATTTATCTCCCACATGTCAAATCCTAAGTGAGTGTTAGGAGTGTTTATCTTGTCAACTTCGTTCCGTCTGGTGCAATAAAGGTATTTGCAAGGTTCATTCATTCACAGAGTAAGACATGACATGAAATGACTAGCTCAACCAGTTTTTCATTATCGCAATCAGAAAACGATAGATCGATCGTTTAACGGAACATGGAAAGATAACGCTAGAAAAGATCTCACGGATTTATTTACAATACAATATAGTAGATATGTTAGATCAAGCTATGTAAACAATTAGCTGCTGAGAATTGATCCGAATTTTTTTATTGCTATATTGATTGATTTATTAGCTTCTTATAATTCATCCCTTGTCAACAATTCTCTCACAGCCATTTTACCAGTTAATTTCTATACGAAAGCCCATTTTACCAAGTCAACAGAAACAGGTCTTTATCTCTCTTTTTTGGGGAGAAAAGGGAAGCAATTAAAAAGCAATATCTTAATTACTCCTACTACTAGATTTTTACTTAAAAGTTTTTGTTCAATCCCAACTTAACCATCATCGTTACAGTAGATGCAAAACGAACACTACCATATTAAACTGGAACTTGAACTTTAAGCATACTTTTTTACGATAAGGTAATAAAAATGGATGAGTAAAATGTTAACGAGGAAGAAGGGCAGTGCAGTGAGTCAGTAGTAATAGAGTGCATAGTGGAATTAAATAAATATAACAGTTCATCTCGAGATTTACTACTTTTCTCAATATTATCCTTTTTACTATCGTATGTGCGGAATAATCGGACTCCGAGCATACGTTCTACTGATAGGTTACATGCTAGATATTTTTTTGAAATCTGTCGGTTAAAAAAGACCTGGTTTTGCTTGTTCTTCTGAAGTTAAGTTGGTTGTTTGGTTAGGATGGATGCATTGATATAATAATTTACATTATTCATCTCCCGTTAGCTTTAATTGGAAATGGTTTATGGTTTCAGCACCGAGAGAGAGATGCATAGCCAAGAGTTAGGTAATACTGGGTAACTAAGCAATAGTAATAATCCCAACTTTATAATACCCCCGTTTAACTTTTAATAGTGATAGTGTTAGATTTTTTTAAAAGATGCAATCCTACTTTACCATTTTACGCAAAAATAAACAAAGAAAGAAAAGACCGTACCGTGTAAGTTCAATTCAGTTATGTCCGAATGCACGCATTGTTGGCTAACATCTCTATCTCTATTTCTGTTCCTTATTTTCTAACAGAGGTTTTTTTTGGCTTAAAAGCATGCTTATAATTCACTGAAGATGAATGATACGAATCTCACATACAAAAGTTGTTCATAACGTTAGTTCTTGAAACGCTCAGTGCTCAGCTTATGCTACGCTATACGAAGCGATGCGATTCTATTATGTTCTTTGCTGATAAAGATGAAGAAGATGTAAGGTCTGACTGTGAGAAATTTAACAATAATAATAGTGTGCATTGGATTTTGTGTGGTTAGTTTTTGCAGGGTATTATCCCACATTATGGAATTGTCCTCGACCGTTTTACTATATACTATTATTATTACTAATACTACTACTACTACTACTACAGATGCACTGCGATTATATTTAATACAAGCCATAAAATAAATGAGATATATTTCCTTAATCGAAAATAGTAGTAGTAGCAGTTCTGTAGGTGTAGTATTTATTACGTCCTATAGATAATTCTCTGCGGTTTGGTTCAGCCGTCGTGACGCCAGCCAAGTAATTAAAATACCACGGTATACGCTAAAAGATGTCAACTTAATCTCAGTCTTATACATTCATATTCTGTTGGTGATGGAGGAAAGCGGAGGAGATTAAAATCAACGGGGATTTTGGAGGATGAACCTAAAGTTTACTTTATTCTTTGCAAAAGTCTTACTCAAACTCAAAGCTTACCTAACAAAGGCCGCTTCTTACTTCCTGCTCTCTGAACTTATAAAAATGTCACAATAGTAAGAAAATCCGAGTACAAGAAGACTACGCTAAGCTAGATATTATCCGCAAAAAAGGGCAAGGACACAAGAAGACAACGCAGCAAACGCCAGCCAAGTCTTTCAACTTGGTTTCACAAAATTAATATTCACCCTAATGATAAAAACCAGAACGGACTTACATACCCTTTTACAAAGTACAACAATAATAACAAGGAAAGTGTATTATTTATTGCTTACTAGTCTATCTACTAAACCCATCCAAAAGTTGACACGTTATGTTAATTCTTATCCGTATGTATGACATATTTGGGTTCACTATTCTCATTTCATGAAAGTTCTTTACGTAGTTTGAACCATAAACTTCCCAGAAGCTGGTTCTTATGCAGGCAATTCCCTCAAATCACCTTTCCTCCAGAAGTATCTAACAGGGAAGAGTTCTTTGATCACTTTACTATTTCGGTCTGATGGGCTCAAAGGTGTTTAATGGATCGGCAGGAGATTAGCATGTACTTCTTTCTTTCACGAGAACATTGGTCTTAGTATTAGTCCCTCGTGGTTACTTCTTTATCAAGTAAGCCTAGACTTTGTCAAGTCACTGCTTATTATTCCGTCTTGCTAGCAGCTAAAGTTAATGCCAAATGAATACAATAATGCTTTATATTCAACAAATGATACCTACAGTCAGTGTGGATGAAGATGTTAAATTTTAATCCACCCTTAAATTAAACCACCGCTCCTGCTCATCATTAATCAGTTCTATAATCTATGCAGAGAAGACAAATGATTTTTCACGCTGAAACTTAAACAATAATTTCTCTACTCTCCCGTCATTAACTGCAAAGTGTTCAGAATAGTAACTGCAGCAGCTGAGTACTTTAGCAAGTAATTACTTTCCTCCTCACAATGCCATGGAATACTATTTAAAAATGTAATGTATTATACGGGAGATTGCACGTCCAAGCTAAAATATAAAAATGACCTCTGCTAGCTGTTTCATCCGTTTGATGCATGTGGTAATTGTTCAACAGAGGCGAGACAAGGTGGACACATGAGATAATAAAGGATGACGATGACAAAGCACGATTACCCATTCGTTTTAAGAAGTAGGTAAATAAGTAATAGTAGCAGTAGAAGTAGCAACTATATAAAAAAAACTGTAATAACACTTGGGGAAAGTATTTTAACGTTGACCAAAGGACTGGATTGGGTTTTAGTTTTAGTAAATTACCCTGTATAAAATGGATTCAAGTTCAGGAAGCGGATTGCTCATTGAAAAAGTGGTCAAAACACAAGCTTAAAGTGCATGTATCCCAAGTTGATGTTAATCTCTAACAACTCTTTACTATCCTTCCTTCGTCATCGTCACTACCACAAACAGGGCATGGGCATTTAGAACTAATCGATGTGCAAAAGGTAATTATAATTTTATAAAGAATGGACAGCATAATAATGAGGGAGGTGAGCTAATCTCTCTTCTGGTCCGGAGATTCTTCTTTTACGAAGGTACCTAAACCAAATGTGCTAACGTTAAACTTCAAGTTAAGCTGAACTTGTCAAGGCAAAAAGTGATTCACCTCAGTTTAATTACAGCTACTCTTTCTCAATAGAATAAATGTAGTGCCTGCATACGGAAAGGTTACATTAGGTTGACTATAATTGTTGCAAAAAATTCCAGATTCGTTACACCTTGTTATGTCAAGTTCACGTATGTATAACGGTACGGTAGTTCCTTTCCAGGGAACTAACATTTCCTCTAACGGTTCCCGTAAATTATTTGCTTCTGATTATACCCACGATGACCATGCAACAGTAATAGTAGTAACAGTGGTAAATCAAGTAAACAAGCAAGTCAAGAAGAAAACGAAGTTTCATATACAAAATCAACGAAACGAGTTCCTTAGACCAGGAAAGCAATCAAAATATAGTTCCGAAAGTGTAGTAATCATCCGTAATTGTTCCAATTTAGAATTCGATTCCCATCTCCATACACCCTACATATAAGACCAAGACTGCACAACACGTCAAAAGCTAGCTGTAGCTAGGTGAAGTAGTCTATTATCAAAATCGCCTTTCATCTTTTAAGTAAATTTGTACAAGCATAAACTATATAAATGCTACTTTCCTGAATGTGAATTTGGCAAATCCACCCAGATTTGTGGAAATTCCTCCACTACTTTGTCTCTAGTTAGGTATTAACGGGACTTAAGTAAAAAGATGCAATGTAAGGTAATATAGCCACATCAGCCACAAGTAGTACCTCGAGTAGTACGTGCAACCTCGAATTCACCGAGTATTGTAATACGAACCTGCATTTTTGATATTCTTCATGTCAAAAATGCACGGAAGGAAGACGAACGTCTTTGCAGGTTTATGCAAAGATTTGTTTAGTTAAGGCAGAAAGGATATGTTACTGAATGCAAGTAACTCAAGTAAGTAAGCAAAATCTTTCGAGTAGATTCAAGCAAGCATTTGTGGTTGGATTATTATGTGTATTATTACCTGGGCAAAATCACCCTAGAACTTTGTTATCTTGTGGATCAGGAGATCTTAGTTGATTTAGGGAAATCCCTTGTCTAACTTTTATAACGACTTGAGCAAACTATATTATATTATTTATGTTATTTTACGAATGCCTACTTCATATCCTTCCTCTTCCTTAACTCCCCTTAACCTCACACGCTCTTACAAGCCTCTTATTATTGACATCTTTACAGCAAACTATAAGCAAACTAAAGCTACTTTCATACGGGTTTTAATTTTAAAATAATAACTTCTGCATGCCATGTGTACCTTGTCCTTGCTCTTACGCTTGCTTGGTTGCGGTTTTACTCCCTGAATCCATGCATTTCTCGTGTATTTGATGAATAATAAATGATTGTTGTGTGTTTTGAGCAGAAAGTTCACAACCCCTCTTAAAATCTAGTCCTGGCCGTACTTAAGATTGTCAATCCTGAATTAAGAAGATTCAGTATCATATTGTATAAGCTGAACTTAACTTTCAAGGAAGTTCATCGTACTATCTTCATTTCAACCTTGCTAAGGCCGGTCATCATCACATCAACAGTAATCTGACCAAGAAGATGCAATGAGCAGTTTTACAATTATTTAGTTAATCTTTTCCACAGATGCATCCTTTTACATTTTGTAAAGTTTTTAAATCTCAGGACACGTAAAATGACGAAATCAAAAATATCAAAGAGTTGAGTTTGAAAACATTTTGGCTTTAGTTACTATTTTAAATAAACTACATCACTAATTTCTGATAGAAAAGATTCCGTTGTTCTGAACACGAAACTCTAAACTTATACAGTTCTAAAGTATACTACCAACGATGCAGCACGCATCTAAATTTCTCCCCTTGCCTTAGTTCCATTTATTGCAGGATTTGTACTCGTGTGAAAAAATTATGATTGCATAAATTAATTGACTTTTTTGCGGGGAGGGTATAAATACAAGATTGCAATAAATATGAGTAAATAATATTTCAGTTGTTACGAGATTGCCAGCTAATTATAATTACTTTTGGAAAATAAAATATTCACAGTAACGCCATTTCCGAA
The DNA here is from genome assembly GCA_034682405.1 of Hydroisotoma schaefferi. Classification (NCBI taxonomy): domain Eukaryota; kingdom Metazoa; phylum Arthropoda; class Collembola; order Entomobryomorpha; family Isotomidae; genus Hydroisotoma; species Hydroisotoma schaefferi. Next base: position 60,129 of record JAQFZX010000284.1, read on the forward strand.
ACGGAAACACTCATCATCTTGAGTCTTCTTTCTGCGGTTTAGATACTTCTACTTCGTGAATCTAATTTCCTGCCTTAAATTAAACTAAACCGATTTTATCCCAGTTAAAAAATAATGCAATTGTAAGAAAGCGTTAGATAATTTCGGTAAAAAGCTTGCAAATTGTATCCTCAACATGTGCGTAAGCTATAGACACGCCAATTCACATCTTACGGTGACCACCTCTTTTGTAAATAACCATTACCCATGAGACGGGGAGAACCCATTTAGGAATGCAGATGCATGAAATCAAAATTCCATCAAGGAAAAAAACCCTATAAAATTGAAACCAAAGTTAAAACGAACCACATGCAATTTCCTGTTTGTTTACTCATTCGAAAACGGCAGAATTATCATGATTAACTATCTCCGCTGTTGGATGCATGTCCTGTCGATCTCATCAAATATCTGTGCGATTTATGTTTTAGAACATGATACAGGGATTACTAATTGTCCAACAAGATAAGACATCCAGTTAGTTACTGAAGGAAGGAATTAAATAAATGCAATCAAAATGAAAACACTATACAAATCAAAATCAAAAGGTACAAAAGGGTCAACGACTCAAAATGCCACAGTTAACCACTGCAACTACTAACCGTCGTCACCGCATCGCTACTACAAATAAAAATGCATCCTACAATCATAGATATCTAGATTTGTTTTCGATGCCTAAAAGTTCTGCATAGATTCATCATAAATGCGAAATAAAATAATTAATATGGATACAATTGCAACCAGTGCTAAAATCTTCGTTTATAATTACAATATAGTTTTCAATGGAGAAATGGTCAAAGCATGCTTTTAGCGATCAATTGAAGTTAAATGCAAATGTACAATGCAATTTACTTTTTTATAAATTCTATTACTATGTACGTCTATTATATAAAACACTAATATTAAATATAAATGGCCTTTGAAATATATTTAACCGAAGCAGCGAGACGAAAGCTCATTTCCTGTGTCCATGTGTCATTCATGCAATTCAAACGAGATGAACTTCTTTCAAAACTTATCCTTTTCTACCCTAACCAAATCCGGTCTGTTTTCTGTTTTCAAATCATCAAAAAGCTATCCCGGAACAATTACAAGAAAGTCACTACTTTTCTTAAGAAAATAAAAGTTCAATGGGAGATTACATTTTAAATTAAATATAAATTGGCCAATTTTTTCCCCTATCTTTCCAGCAAGAAAGCACACCCTTACCTATCTTACATGGTATTTCAAATAGCAGTGTTTATTTAACGTTGACCTTTAAAAGAATTTCTGGAAGAAGTAAATGATTTGTCAGTGACAGGCCATGCTACTCTAAGCTTTTTAAAATATCGAAAGTTCATCTACTTCCCTTTTGAGAACCATGCAGAACGAGAGTTTTCATACATTATTTCTTATTCCAAACGAATATGGACGCATTATACCTTAAACTTCCTTAATACTAATTTTTCCCCTCCCAAAAATGACTTCTTTATATCTTCGTAACCTATCTAGAACTATTTTCCATCTCTAGATCTAAATGTGGACAGATATTAAAAGGGAAACATGTATAACATGCCATCTTAATCCAGCTTATGCTTTGTGATTATCTCACTCAGTCTCAACCCTTCTCAAGAAATGAAGTTTGTTGATTCGAAGCTTGGAGAAAATTGCACCAAAGGTTAACTTGCTCTAAGATAAGCTTCCTTTCCTTCTCGACAGCTACTCCACCAGAATAGAGGTAGAAACCTCCCTTCCTATTGACAAGACGGTGACAATGACTATGACGATACAGATGACAACTCTGGCTAAAGTTTGACTCGTTCTTAGCTATTAGTTCCGTCTGTCTTTGGCGTTACAACTATAACTATCGCAATCGCTACTGCTCTTTTATTGCTACCGAAATGAATCTAAAAGTGGGCTGGGGTAGAAGTCCTACTTGAAAAGGTGTGGATTTTAATGTCAGAAATGGAATGGTGGTGAGGAAGGCTGAGATTGAAGATTTTTATTACTTTTTTCCCTTTTCATGCCAAAAATAAGCACAGATAATTCATGAACTTGTATAGAGTTGAAGTATAGAAAAAGTGATAGTTTTGCCTCTGCTTTTAAATAGAGATACGAGATCGGGGTCTTTCCAGGATTTAAAGCTTTTTTTTAAATCAACCGTGTTATATTTTACAGATTGAGTTTTTTGGGGGGTTCTGTACGGAATGTCATTTCCTACTCTTTTTCCTATTTACATTTTTATATATGCGACTGTTGACACTTCAGCATTTTGCTTACTTACGCAGGGCTTTATTACTCTATGAAACAACACCTGAAGAAATTGCACTGGCTGGCATTGCATTGCAAGGGCATTAAATTGCCTAGCATCAAATTATCTTCAGCATTATTCCTTCTCTCCGTCTGTCTGTGATTATTAGAGTGAGCAAGTGGTAAAAAGTGTGTGGATGATTATATAAAAAAGATTCTACTACAGAATGGGAATGATGATGTGGATAATCTATTATGTCTTTTTATTATCTTGCTATTCCTTACGTCTCGGTCATACGTCCACACTCGGAGTCATTCATCAGGCAGACAGAATCGTCATCCTGCTCTTGTACTAAATATTTTTATTAGCTAAAAGAATTGAGGACTCTTGTCATCATTCGTCTTAATCTTAATGACGACGGCATTTCAAGTTTTGCAAAACGAATGCGAACAAAACATAGCGATTAAAAGAACCAGAAAAGTAAGGAGTATTAATGGGACAAGGAACGAAATCATTAGTCGATTTTGGGGGGTAAAACACAAGAACTAAAATTTAAGATAGGGATTTCGATCACGAATTATAACTCCCACAATGTGCTCATTCACACGCTTTCGGGTAGAAATCAACTACTTTTCAGTACAAACTGACAGAACTGTATGATTGTTGTAATAGATTAGGTATGATAATAATATTGTATAATGGGTTGATCCTAATTACCACGAAAAAAATGGACAATATCATACCAAGTAAAGTACCATGAAAAAGATCATTCATCAACTAAACACTTTCCTAATTTTATAATGATACCTTGAGCTTGCTTACAATAAAAAGAATGACTTATCTATTGAAAGGAGGACTGAGTTTACGGAAAAAGTATTATAATTGTGGTTTTGATTTTTTGACAAAAGTTGAATGCTCTTTCCTTTCTCATTTGTTACAAACGTTGTAAATAACGTTCAGTTGAATTCATCTTACTGTGTAAATTACTAAATACTAAATATTTCAACCCTATCATTTGCATACTAAAATGCTTAGACATTTTTAAATAATAATTCCAATCCAAAGGCCATCGGTCAGGTAGAAATTCCTTCGAATTCATGCTAGAAAACTCTGCGGTTCTATGCAGTTCTGCTAACATGAATTATGTTTCTACTTAAGACTCTCTGGTTCTTTAAGAAAAAAATAACGCCAATAAAAAACCCCCGGCCATCTCAGACATTACCGAATAGTTAGATGCGAATTTAGGCAACCTTATTATTTTTAAAAGTTGGTAATTTTTTCCCCAAGAACAAGGGTCCAGTTTACACCTGAAAAAACTAACTACAAGTGTCGTGTTGCCGGTGAGAAAAAAACTCAACTACTACCAGAACAAAATCCGACACCATGGAGGAACCTATGCAATGTCTCAGTCTTCCTGTACAAGATGACAATCCTAATCAAGCTAATTATAGTGATTAACTCTCGGGAGATAGAAATGGTTTCATCCGAAGTGATTACTTCCCTCCCTAGTTGTTGGATATTCAATCCATTCCATTACATTCCTGCCTTGCCTTCCCATTGCCACCGCCACAGCCAATTACACAAGATCAAGTGCATTACACCTAGCTGGAATTCATGCCTTCACAGAGACCCAAACTTTAGATATCTATCCATGCGTTTATGGATACAATAAGTACAACTTAACTTCTTGACAAGGCGGACTCATTTTTTATAGCCTAGGCTTATTCTTGCCTATGGATTCAACTTCTACATGAAATTAGCCGGAAAATTAAATACAGTAGCAGGGAATAAATTGCATGTAAGACTAGTGCTTCTTTGTGGTGGAGCAAGTAACGTTCCATGGGCCTATTTCTCGATGCAACAAATATATCTTGATGAAATATATGCCACTTTCTTGCAAACTATAATTGGTTCCCTATCCCTTGTTTCCATATGAGGATACTAGTTACAATCCTCAAAATAAATTACAACTAATCCTACTTAGCAGAATAGAGAGCTAAAGCTTACCTTGATATAAGGAAGACTTCTCGTTGTACTCGATCAAGTTGTTTGTTAGCGGAAGTATGGATTTCCCAAATCAGATCCAAGTCTAAACCCCCAAATAAATAAAGCCTGAGCCGGGTTGAGATTTTCTTAAAATTGTTTTGTTTTCTAAAAATCACTCGAAAACAGGGCTAGCTTCCTCAATGACTTTCCATTCGTATAATTGTATTGACTTTTTCCTGAACTTAGTTAAGTTTAAAGTGAATGTTTCCTTTTTCTTGAAAATGTCTTCGCAACCTCTTCCGTCAAAGACTGACTCTTCAGTGTCTCAAATCTTCCCTTGAACTTGACTCCTGTCAAGCTTTTTTGAAATTTTTCTAAAGGTCTAGCAGTGTTATGAAGCAGCAGCGTTTTGCAAACTGTCGAGGAACGACTGAGTAGTTTCAAGTTCTTTGTCATGGATTATATCATAAGGAGCTCAGCCAGCGAAACGATACGGTATATTCTCTAATAACATCTTCGAGATACGATTTTAAACTCGGATTTACAACTCACAATAGCAATACCGAGGAATAGAATTACCTAGCTCTATATTTTTAAGCATAGTCCTCCCTCGTGGATTTGCAATGCATTTTTATTTATTTTTTTATAGGAAACTGCACCAGCTTATAAATCGGGAGGGAGAGGTATGAGGCTTAAGCATTGAGTTTAATGCCAATGCCAAGGTAAATGATATAAAAAGGAACGACTAGCTAAGAAAAGCATAGGTAAGGTTGAGACGGAAGGGAAGCAATAATTTCGCAAATCCCTGTATTACTTTAGGTTATCTTACAAGTTACAACTATCACTACCACTGTCGTCGTGAGTGGATGGGATTTGGATGATGATGATGATAGGGGCTTAGGAAGTTGGATCGTTGGATGGATATGTGTGGATTTTTTATCATTAGGCACCTAACCATCTTCATTGGGGCTGGGGTGGTGAAAAAAACATTGTGACTTTACTTTTTACCAAGGAAGTTTATTACTAGCTTATCATTTAAATCTTGCATGTAAAGTGAAACACTCCTGCAGACCTTTTGTAACTGATCCGCTACTATATCGTATACAGTAACTGGTTAGAAGTAAGTGGAGAAAAAATAAGATGCATTTTTTTCCATTATAAAGAATTGGAAGTGAGTTCCCAACTAATTTTTTCTAGGATTGGAGAAAACTGTTTAATAAGTTGTAACTTTTTACGAAGCTCATATGCGTATGCAATTCATATGCATAAATATAAGAGAGGAATGCAGGCATGGGACCTGCATGGATGAGAAATTAGTATAAGAATCACACAGACAAAGGTAATGATGAATAGAATATGTCACCACCGCAAACGTTAAGCTCGTTCTTACGCCAAGGTTAAACCCGCAGCGTCCCGTTAGCACGATGAATTTAAATGGGAAAATAAATCTATCCTTGTCAACATTTTCTTTCACTACTGTGTCTATTAATTCAAACTTATATCCTTTTTTTAACACACAGTCTTGATGATTTTCAGTTTATTTCTTTAATCCATTTTAAATGAAAGGAAATGCATATTTTGTAACTTTAAAATCATAAACAAAGATACGTGCTACTTGTGTTTAAAATTAAATTTTTGATTGCGGATTTCACCCAAGACTGCAGATTAGGTTGGTTCGTATAATTTTCTGGGATTATTTTACTGTTTATGTCACCACCGTTGTGGCTGTGACCGCATTATCCAACTAAACGTAAAAGTGCATGGGAATTAGGAATCGACGGGGTTGGGATTATGAAACGGGCGAGGAAGTGGCCTTGCAAATCCAATTCAAATTAGAGTGAATTAATTCTCTAATTTCATTTTATGAATGCAATGTTCCTCCCCTTCCTGCTAAACTTTTATACATTAATAGTTCAACTCATTAATCTTGATTGTAGCATGCATGCACCATAATGTCATCTATTATCTAATTTAAAGTGCATAATTGCAGTTTGATTAAGAAACCACTCATTCGTGCAGTTACCCGGTTTTAAATACGTGTATGCAAATCGTAAGGAAAGGATGCATTCTCCGTTAGGGAAAGGATACTGAAGCTGCGAGACGACGGCGATATGCTGATTCAATTTACATTTTTCAATTAACATTTCTAAAAATGCGATTTTAAATTAAGATTAAAAGCAGCTATAAGGTTACATGCAGCAGTTACTTATCCAAAGGAAGCTGAGGATTTTTATTACTACCGGAGTTTATTACTATTTATGAGAACTGGCTGAACAGCATGCACTGTAAATATTGTTTTATGTTAATTGGAAATTGTTTAAAAAGTTGGTTAAGTTCTTCTATTTTTTAAATGTAAATTGAGTTATTGCAGAGGTCCACAATTGATTAATTTTCGCATTTTTTAGCAATACATGTTAAAACGCGTTGAGTAATAAAATAAAACAGACCAAGGTGTTAAAATATTAAACTAGTAAAAGTCAAGTTCCATAAAACGTGCTTTAGGGGAGTACAAATTGTTGTAACTCATTTGCCCATAGACAAAGTGATTCTTTGTCTATGTCAGTTGCCTGTCATGAAATGGACCATCTTGGATTAAACCTAAAATAACCATTAATGGCATCTATTTCTTAGACATTAAATCCTTTCCGATAAACTTTTTACTCGACAAACTATTTCCCCATTAATCACTCTCTCCCAACCCAATCCATCCATCCATCTATCCATCCTCTTATATTCCCAATTACAATAGCTACTAATCAGCAAAGCCGTTCACGTTTTGTACTCAACAAATCATTATAAATCAAAATATCATACACTGTGACCGTTCTTTTTGAACCGTCCGTCATATTCTGCTTCTTTCTTTATAAAAACCCGAATAAACAACTAACGAGCTAACCAACTATTCAACTAATTTTAAGTAAACAGAATCCGTTGAGTACAGAAAATTAGGATTCACTCGACCCGACCTGCAGAGTAGCATAACCAACCAAAGCACAACAGCTCCGCTGCTGACCTAATATAGTTTTTAATAAAAATGCTACAAAAAATGACGGACTGAAATCATGATAATGAAAATGATGATGAGGAGAAATCCCTTGTACATAAAGTCTTTGTTTGATTGTTCAAGTGGATTAAATCTGGTGCATCTAAACTCTTTTATAACTGAGACCCCTCTTTCCTTCGGATACAATAATAAGCAATAAGCAGTAAAATTATCGTGGTAAAAATATAAAATTACATTGTTGAGAAAAAACGCAACAAAATCTACTGTTGCTACTTCTGCAGATATGTACCTAGTAGATATTCTTTGTTAAATCTACGGAACGCTGTTCATTGTTTACCGATCCGAAATCTGCATAAGATACTGCTTCGATACGTGCATACGTGGGCTATGGCAAGTGTAGTTAAACATGGATACCCAGAGAAGACTTCATTAAAGCCCTAAGTCAAGGAAGAATCATCTAAAAATAAAATAAGCCGCTTTACAAACAAAGTAAACTTTGTTACACATTTCGGTGAGATGCAATTCTTTTACAGAATACACAAAATACAAAGCCCAATGATGATAACTAAGATGTGATGAACCAACATCTTATAACATTATTACATATGATCTCAATATCATACTGAAACTGAACCATGATTGGGAGAAAATAGTAATGAACTAAATAATAAATGAAGGGCTACCTACTTTATAACTTGAACTTTTTGGGTGCAATGTTATCATTACTGTGACCTGATTTTTATCTCCGTAACAAAATTACTTTAAGAGATTTATTTTTTTAAACAATGATGAATTTCATGACCTTTGTGAACTAAATAATATCAACACCCTTCCCTTCAACTGCAGTCTGAGTTCAAAACAATTAAGATAAAGTAAACGTAAACGTAAAGGTGTACATGGAAAAAAGGTGGTAGCAATAAAGCTCGTGTTATTTTGTTCTATTATACGATTCTAAAACAATATTGAAGAAATCATAAGCGAAAGATCATAAATTTTAGTACTTTAGCCGTAGATGTTGTAACTTATATAACTTACGCTATTTATAGGTAGGTTTGCAAACAATCCAATTTCTCGGCTAATTGTTTCAAGTTCAAGGTAGAGGTTTTATAAAATTTATACAGATAATCGGTGGAACAACGGATACGAAAGGAATCTCCTAACATTTAAAAAGAATCACTTTTTGCTCAACTAACTGGTGCCGATTCCATCCTATTACATTAATACCTTTTTAATTCTGAATCTGCTTCTTTTATCCATTCATTAAATTTTTGTACATTCTGCTCTGCATCTGCAGTGATCATCCTGATCCTACCTCATACATGGTAAGGCTAATTTTATGTTACGTTACTTTAGGTTCACAGGCGAAACAAAGTTGCTGAACCGTAAAGTTTAACACAGAGTAGCAGAAGATCCGCTCGTAGTAACTCTTAATACAGAGAGTCTTAAGATGCAGGCATTATTTCTGTCTTGGTCGTCGCGTAACAATAAAATGAACATGGGACGACGTCGAGGGAGGCAATTACTCTTTTCAATTAGTCAAAGAGTCTACAGATTGGAGATTTAGAGTTGAACTTTTCTGGTAGAGATTAGTCAGAAAAGTAAGCGAAATAGTCCAACCTTCCGGGAGGGACACGTTACCTAGGTCGGGGTCGGGGTCTTCTTTCCTAACCTTTGCAGAGACAATGTAGTTGCGAATAGCAATTTGAGATTAGTAGTTAGCGAATCGTCGTAGTCTGCAAAAGTTAGTTTCCTGGTAGAGATTGCAAACTTAGGTTAGTTTAGATTAAAGTTCTACTTGGCCTAGGGTGGGATCGGGACTGGGAAGATTTCAAATTAAAATGAGATAATGATAGGAGCAAACGTAGTAATAAGTAAGATTGGATGTCGTACTAAATTGCGAGCGATTGCCTATGAAATAATAATGTGTGCAATAAAGGTCTTTGGACTCGGCATAAATGGAAACGTGAACTACGGCTTTAAATTCGTTTGGGATTTTTGGTCGCAGCTTGTCATCCAGAATGCTAATACTTTAAAAAAATAAATAGTGTCCATTTGGCTGGCTATTTATGATTTTAAGCCTTATTTTTACATTCCTACATTTTTTAAAATAGGATGGGGTAGTAAAATAATTATCCTAAGCTAAGGTCAATGAAAATACTAGAGCGAATACATCTTCTAATTAAAATAACTAGACACTAGACTGAATTAGGGTATTCAACTTCATTTATAATTAAACAACAGCTTTTGATTCGTATCAAGAGATTAATTATAATTGGGATAAAATTAGACACCCTAAACTAATACATTTGATAATAAATAAAACCCACATTTAGTAAGTAATTAAAAGAACTCAATGGATGGTATTTAGAAACTACTGAATGAGCTGACCCACCGTTTGTTACATAAAGCAATAGGCAGCAAATTGCCTTCATATTATTTCAAAAAAATACTACTTCTTTCCGGTGTCTGGATAAGCACCAATCCCAAGAAACGTTATCATGAAGAAACACACGAAGAAGCTACCTGCTTCTATTATTTTTATTTTATTATTATTATTATTATCATTATTTAAGTAAGTCTATCCCTAAGACAGAAGCAGATGGATGATTGCGGAGACCTATATATTTCTTTTGTAGGGATTTTTACACATTTTAATTCATTTCCTAGTTTTTTTTAATCCAAACCTATTCTCAACGTATTCCATACCATATATAATCCACTCTATTACTACACATTTCACACCATTATTCCCCACAACCGAATACTTATCATCTTCAAGCCCAACTCCCTATTGTGTCGGATACGTTAGAAAGAATGTGTATTTTATGGTTCATGTGTTTACTAAACAGTTAAGTAAACTTTTCACTCCTCGTCTATTACCAAAACTACCACTAACTATACTCTACCATTTCATTATACATCTTTTTACTTATCTAACCTAACAAAAGTAACGCAACTTTTTTTTAACCAAGGAATTAGTGAATCCGCCGACCGGCAACGCATCAACATAAACTTAGACATAACTGCGGCAGATGTTATGAAATTTTCTAACGCATAGCCCAAAAACTTACCTCATTTACTAAAGTGACTAAACGAAAGACTGTCTCTTATTTATTCTATTAGGAAGTATTCCGTGGTATTTATTTTTACCCTAGACAAAGAAATGTTAGGATAATATTCATTTTTCATTCTTTTCTTCCAAATCTTCTATACAAACAAGGAGTAACCTACATAATACATACAAACTTTATTCGCCCATTATTTTTCACGGTAAATATTTACTTGGTATCATTACCTAGATTTAATGAAGTCCCTGTTTTTCTCCTTGTCCTCTTTGTTATCCTATTTTTATTTTTATAACACACTGTCATCATGATCCCTACAATGTTTATCATCCTCTCCGGTCTCCAACCAAACTTTACCCACCCTCATACCTCTTCCGTAGCTAATTTTGATGAGAATGGGAACCACAAGGACCTAGAAAATATGATTTTACATAAGATGTTCCATTATTACTCAATTTAATTGAACCGTCGAAAGAACAAACCCAAAGAAAGACCCAGATAAGGAAGAACAAAATCATGGGTTTACTACGTTAAAGATTTATTCCTTGGATTTTTATCGAAGTAGAGTAATGTAATGTCATGCTTTCTTAGAACATTTTTTAAAGTCACCACCACCGCAAAGTATTACGTTATTTATTTATAAAAAGCAGTCAACCGAAAAATCCAATGTAACAACATTACGTAGACAGAAAAGCTCCTGGGATTTATTGTAAATTTTTAAAAAGCCATTGTGTTGATAGTTTATAGCCAATATTAATCTACAGGCCGAGTGGGGCTGACCAAAGCGAATACTGCTAGTGACTGTAGAATTACGGAAGGTAGTTATCATGGCATCCCTCGTATAAATTGGTAATATGCAAGTTTTATATTGTTGGTTGGGAGTTATGTTAAATAGCTTCAAAAGTGTCCAAGGGTTTTAAG
>JAQFZX010000285.1:0-71325 GCA_034682405.1 Hydroisotoma schaefferi
GCTTTTGTGTTAGTGAATCGCTCAATTCAGTAACTGTTCTAGCTAGTCCAAAAAATGACTTGGGCTTTGTCTCGAAAACAGAGCGAGATCGCTTACTGGGTCAGGCCTAGGCTCAAAAACTGTCTTAAGACCACGAAACGGTCTTAAGACCTTTTTACTGAATCCCGACCCAGGGTACTGCACTGCCCGGCGGTACGCAAGTCAAATATGAGTTTTAAGCGTTTACCAAATTAAGTGTCAGTGTCAGTGCGATTATGGCATGGCTTCTTTAATTTCTTCAAAGCGAGAAACCTAATGCAATCGAGAACTTTATTAAGTTTTGCAGAGTCAGTAAACAGCCTCTTTTCTTGCATGCCTTAATCTGGGTCCATTTTATGATTCTTGCTTACATGATATATAATTTTGTGCCAATAATGCCACTTTTGATATTATTTTTGCCCTTTCTTACTTTAACTTCAAACTCTCTTTACATGCTTAAACTACAACAGTAGAGGTAGGGCTAGGAGTGACAAGTGTGTGAATGTGAATGTAACTTTCTAGGAGAAAAGTGGTCTCCACTTTCTTCAGCACCTATGCGTAACCGTTCTCACAATATTATTTGACATTTTATCCCTTCTGATGTGAACGGATTATAGGATATTAGCCTACATAATAATCTCTCGCAGACATGCATAAACTTAGTTTACCACAGAAATGTAACTTTTGTCATTGGTGGCAGGCAGGAGAAGTGATCCCAGAAGCTTTATGCAACAAAGTAAAGTATATTATCCGCTTACACAATTAATACATTCTGTATTATTGCCTGGAAATTAGGCTCGTTTGCTTTTACATGACACAAAAACTGCACAGGCTGAATTCGCTGACAAATGTAAAACTCTTTGTTCACAAAAGTCGAGTTAAAATATGAGGAGCCCCAGATTGAATTGCATCATTGCATGTTGTGTTTGTTATATAACCCTTTTTATCTACAGTTTATTTGGTTACTTTTTTTTGCAGCTGTGTTACAAACAACGGTTAGGTTATACATTCTTGCAAAGTCCCAGTTCGTTAATCTCAAACAAGGCTGCCTGACGACGACATTTATATTTTATGAAAGGTTGTTGCTATGCTGCTGCGGTTGTAATAATAGGGAAATAAAACGCTGCAATGATAAAAGTAAACTATAGTGAGATCTAGTTTACTTTTTGTGCATGGAGAGTTAAGTCTTTAACTGCTTTGATTGTGTTATTTGTGACTGGTCTAGTGGTACTAGTTTTCAGAAAAATTTTGTAAGATAATTCCTTTTTATTGTGAGACAAGAGCTTGCATTTGCATCCATAAACTTTTAAAGCCAACTTACATACAATAACTTGAGATTAGTGCACCAAAAACCTAACTGCTGCGATGCAATGACTTTGATTGCAACAACATAACAGAGACAAAGTAAAGGGATTATAAGTAAACCTGAGATAATAAAGACATGACATTTTCATTTCATCAGTGAAGTTTCCCATTTCTGATCTTGCATATACCCCATCCAACTATGCTTTCCTCTTTAGACAAAGTTGCTTACTTTAACTGGGGTTGCTGGTTGGTACAACATGATATAACATTTAGATGGAATACGGAAAGAGTGAAGGAGAGTTCTACTATGAACTGTTACTGTTTATGTTACTTGCATACAGTTTTAAGAAGAGACTCAAACTTGCATAAGATGAAATGAAGACGAAACTGAAGACGCCGGCACAGACTTTTAGACTTACTTAAAGTCAAGACCAGGTTCACATGGACATCAATAGCCAGCTAACTCACTCAGGGCGAGAGGTTGTTAGTTTTGGTCTCAAGTTTTTCTCCAGTTATTACTTTACTATACTGTACTCTTGTCAAACACATTGTTTCTTTAATGGGCACTGACATTTCGTCAAACATATAATTCCAAAAGGGTTACAATGCAACAAACTCTGACTTTTGTCCTAGAAAAATGAAGCATTCTGCTCTGACTACATTGGTGGACTTATTGGTGCAACCCGAGTGGTTTGTGATCTTTCTAAACGGCTATCAGCAATGTTAGTATTACACGAAGTTCGAGGAATTGAAAAACAAATTTAGCTATAAACTACTGTATCGCAATGTTAATAAAAGTTTCGCAAAATAACTTTAAGAAGTACAGAAAGGGAAAGTTACCCAGAAGAAACCGTATGAACTTTTACATGAAATATCAGCAAATCCTTCTACTCTCAGCTTTCATATTTATCACAGCAGTTCCGAGCAATTGCTTGGGGAAAAATGCAAGTGAGGAGAAAGATGACATGTCATCTTCTACAGAGGACGACCAGGAAGTTGACATGCAGGAGTATTTGGATGATGAGGTTCGATTTGTTACAGAGGATGACTTTATGTACGAAGAGGACAGGTCTCAACACCTTGAGAATTATCAGGTTGGAAACTGTTGCATTTTAATCTAGGACGTTTTCAAATTTGGGTATTTATAGCTTACAATAGTAGCATAAATATTCGGGTTGGAGTTTGAACTGATGGGTGGTAATGATTGAGTTGTTGTGAGATGTAGTTTTTATTTAGTTGAAAACAAGAGATGCATTACAGCTTAGATAGTTTGGTTGTTGGATCAAGTTTCCCAGAAAACGCCGAGTACGTAAGATATAAGGCTTCCAAATAATTTCACAAAACATATAGGTAGGTTATCTGCTGCACTGCATTTAATCGTAACGTAAACTCGTCCATTAGATGAAAAATCAGTCTCCGTGTTCCCAAGTTTACTTCCCACAAAATCCCCCCAGAATAACTTTCCCTACTTGTCTAAACTAAACATTTGAATTAGCTTTATTTTACTGGTGCTGAGTAGTTTTAATTTCAATCTGTAAGAATTATACCGGTAATACGGTAATTTTTATCTTATCTGATTGAAAGTTCGAGCTCCTAACCAGTTTGTTTCGAAAGAGAATCAAACTTAAGGAAAGCATTTGCATGGCCAATATGTACTTCACGTGGAGATTTATTCTCATAACTTTGTTTAGTTTCTCAACATTTGGATTCCTCTCCGCTTGTATTTTATTGTATCTCTAGAAAAAATTACTTTCATCAATGCGTCCAATAATGTGGCAGTTTCTTTTTATGAGTTCTTTCGTACCACCTAGAAACATCAGTAGTGTAATGGTAGTTCGTGAGCTGGAAAGTTGGAAAGAATAATTTTTGCAATACAAATTTTGTCCCAATTTCTTGGGCTCGTGTTTCTAGCCCAGGTTTTTATAACATTTAATCTAGTTATCCTGCAATTTTCTAGGACACTATATCTAAATCTGTGATTCTAGGTAACACTGAATTTGTAAATTACAACGCTTGTATTCAGATATCAAAATATCAGACGAAACACTTTCAGTTGAAATACTTCGAAAATCTAACAAAACAGCCAAACTCAAACGGAAACACAATCTAAGCTATTAATACTTCAATACATCTTCAATCAGGAATTGAAAATAATTTTGATTTTAATTCGCATATCATAAATATAACCGTTTCCTATTTGAACAGATTCCCTTGGGTTTCATAAAACTCCCTGGTATGAAGTCCTTAATTCCTTTTGCTTCGTAGAAGGAGGAAACGAACGAAATATTTGTATCTCTTCTTGTCTGTCACATTCTTATATTGGTACTTAAAATGAAAAAAATTATCTTGAAACTGAATACATTATGCTTGCCTGGAAATCTTTTTCCTCCTGCTCCTAACTACTCGTGAAGGGAAATGTTTGAGTGAAATCATGTTTTTGCATGTGCTTCTGCCTGGTTGTAAATAAAACGAATGTTCTACTGAGGCAGAGTCGAAGTAAATCTGTAGACATGTTAAGGATTGCCATCATTATGAACCGAAACGAATTTAAGAATTTAAGGTTTTTCTCAATTTTTTTTATTTTCCTCATCTTACTGCTCGGCAACCCTTGTGACGAGCGTGTTAACAAACCCTCGTTTCTTACCTGTCATCACACCTATCTAATGAACTCAGACATGGAACAAATTGTGTGTGTGGTACTGTTAAAATATTTTAAGATGTCAAGCAAGATACAGAACAGGAATTACTATAAAGACCTTTACCTTTTCAGACTATACCAGTCTCGTAACTACGAGTAAAGTATTTTACAACCATCACATCGTACCTGTACCTCTACGCATTACAATGCGTGCGTGGTAACATTTTTACCTTAGTTTTACTTGAACTTACAGATAATTAAATTTCACAGTTAGTTTTCACGCAGAGGAGTTTTTCATAATGCAAAATAGTATACAAACTTGAAAGGTAGGCATACATTTTTTGTATATTGAATTTTGAACGGACTTTTATCGCTTGGTGCGATTTGTTTCTGTAATTAGACTTTACTAATCAATAAATCGGACTAATGAAGTATAAATGATGGAGTTGGAAACACTTTATTACATGAAATGAATAGTTACAACAGATTTTGTTAAAAAAGAAAAAGCAAAGAAATAATAATTATGATTCGTTTCCATTTAGATAGTCCGGTTATCGGACACTTTTAAGGGAAGCAATAGTGATTAATAATGATATAACATAATCCATTTCTCTAAGATTAGTAGAACGGTTCTAGTTGTAATTTGTAATATTATCCTAAGAAATTATAATCCATTTACAAATACAGGTTTTTTTAAAAATAGGACGCAACATAAATTTGTGTCAAAAAAATGCACCATTTATAAACCATCTATGGTCCACAAATTTAGTTAAATGTGTGTAATAGTAAATCTATGATATTATGAATGACCATAAGAAATCGGATGTGTGGGTTGCTTCGAATAAGAACCTAACTATGATGCCAGAAGTAGGGCTGCTTTCGACGTAAACTCTTGTGGTTATTCAAGTACTTCTTATGAATATGTATTCAGCTCCTGAAGTCAATAAAACCAAACCACCTAAGTTAATGAATCGGAAAGATTTTAATATTGAAACTCTATTGAAAAGAGCCCCTTGAGACGTTAAGTTGATCTTTTGATTTATGGAAATGAAATACGTATTACAGCACATACTACTTAAATAATAATGGTTGAACTATTTTACGATTTATTTTCAAATTCTGTTTGAAAATTAATGAACCTTACGAGGTGGCATGTAGTGATCCTAATTTTACTTATTTATATCTCTCATGAGAGCATTTTTCTGGACTATTGCATTTGCAATTTTAATAAGTGCGTCAACTCAAATTTTATTAGCTGCAAATGCAGTTTACTTTTCTTTACATAATAATCTCCTCATAAATAATCTCCAATGATTAATGTTAGCTGCATTTTGCAAAAAGTTGACTAGAAACTGCATAAAAACATCGGTAAACTAGACCCCACATGAAAAACTGTCAGATTTAGTGAATCAGTCAGCACCTCTACGGATCTTTGGTTGAGAAATGATCCCAACTAACTCAAATGTTGAACCGCAGCCAAGGAAAGCAGTTGAGAGACACAAGTAATAAATCGAATAGGATTTACGACTAGTGACTGTGCTCATAAATTAATGATGAATATACATACATTAGGACTACCAGACGTATTCGCTTGCACGGACGGAAGTTAATCCTGTTCATAGTGGTTAAGGTCGTAGACTTCCTCAAGATTCTTTTTTGTTTTGACATTTTGGGCGATGAGTTTGCTCTTACTTTGCTTTTTGTGGGTTTAGTGATACTAAATTAACATCTCTAAGCTTATGCTGTTGGAAGAGACCCATTAATTGCATCGCATTTATCAAGTGGGTATAAAAATCATTATAAAAACAACGAGATCTAGATTAAGACAAAGTCATTTTTGCAGTCGTTGAATCTTTCCGGAAAGAAACTATATGATGTCATTTATTTTGTGTCACAAAGTCTTCGGGATAATTAGCTCCCATGCGAGAATATATCTGAGCATGAAGACTAGATTGTAGGTTTGGTAGGTGTGTCAAATGTGGCCCAAAAGTCCTTATTAAAGGCCACCAACAGTGTCTTCCAATGCGGAATTAAGTTTGAAACAAGTGACAACCAACCAGTAACCATTACTTGTATCCCACTCTTAGCAAGCCAGCAGTCGTTACCATTATCGTTATCATAAACTTTCGGGTGAATATTAAACTGGATGAGCACGCCTTTGACCCAAAATTAGGAGAGTGAAAAGTCGCATTTTCAGCATATGTAAACTATGGATATCTTCACAAAATGACTTTCATCAGGCCGCTGAGGCTATGATAAACCCACTAAGGGTAATTGATGCGGGGGCCTTCAGCTTGTAGTTTCTCAAGTGGAAGAAACCGGCTAAATATCTGCCAAACCCCATACCATAATGCGTTTTGAACGCTTGACAAAAATTTAAATTAGATGACAGAGTGTCGGCTTGGTCGATTGAAACTGTCACTTCAAGCTTGAAATAAGTAATATAATTAAATCATGACCTGCAATTAGCAGGAGTTCGGAAACTTATGGATTAGTTTTTTAGCTACTCTAAGACAGACGGAACGAATATTATTGGAATAAAGAACTATCCTGTGAAAAAATATGTAGAATAAATGTAAAACTTAACTTTATACGTGAAACAAAGTTTACTACTGTCGCTACATAAATTAGTTTAAGAATGTATCAAGTGACTTAATTGTCTCATTGTTTTTCCCAGCGACGAATAAATTTAAGTATCTGCTATTCTGCTATTATTTTCTCTGCTATTCTGTCTACCGTATATGATACAGATTAGCTGCAGAGATGGATAGTAATGATGTTCTGGTATTTTTAATAGGTTTCGGGTAATTTGTGGTTTTCAGGGTGCAAGTAGACTAAGCGATCAGTATGAAAGATGTCCACCCCTTCCGCAACCGTCGGCAGTGGCTTCTTCAGGTTTATGTGAGGCAAAACGGTGTCAACGTGACGATGAATGTAGTACTGACGGATCTTTTATTTGTTGCTACAACGGCTGCATTTACTCTTGCTTGCCGAAGGTTAATCCACCCGTAGGTAAGCATAGTGGACGTACATTACAAGTCAGTCAGGATTTACCATTACGGTTCAAATAATATCATGCGATGCCAGATTTAATTCGATTTTTCTATTCTGATACTTTTTTGCTAAAAAAAGTCCACAGTTCACGAGAGACTTTTCTGTAGTATTCTAGACTTCATATTAAAATGTTACAAAGAGAACTAAAAAAGCACTAATCCGAGCTGAGATAGCATGTTGCTGATTTGTTGAACGAGTTCGCGTTACTAATTTTAGAATACTTTTTCATTCGTGGTTAGTTGAAAGGTATCGGTGGAAGTCTTTCTTCAGCATACAGAATTTAACTTATCTTACGAATCCTTAATGGTATATGAAATAGTATTGAACACCTGTAAAAACAAAATGTTCTTAGATGTTGAAAGCAGTTTTGTCCTGATGGGTTTCGCCAATCGTGTTCAACTATAAATAGTAGTAGTTGAAACTGGTCTCAAACTGTAGTAGAATCGGTTAGAAAATTGACAATAATTTATGCTTGGTTATCATGAGGCAAAAATCGTCTCCAAAATACGCATTTTTTGGCCATGTTTCTCTCTTTGAAAAATCGTTAAGTCTCAATAAACTAAGCTTTAGCAACCCCATAGCAAGTAATTATGCAAGAAGAACTATTCTGGGTTGTTGAACTGTTTTGTTTCTTCTAAAGGTTCTTCAGTTGGAAATGTTTATTTGTTTGGACGATACCTGACCTTGTGAAATAACAGTTGGATAGCCTATTACTACTTGAAAACTTATACTATGCAATGTTACATTTATACTTCTGCTCTTCAAATAGCATTCGACTGGGTGGAAGAAACTGATCTGAAGAATGATGCTAATGAACAGCGAAAGGCTTTGGAAGATTTACGATCTACTGGTGGAAGTGGATCAATCCCAAAAGCTTTATTACTGAGTGCTGAAATCCCTCCTCAAACGATCACTTTACCAGGAGGATGCTATATTAGCTCTAAGGAATACGAAGATCTCCTCATGTTTCGAAGATTCGACCATATTAAAGCATGGTATTAAAAATGTGTTTGGTTCTCTTTACTAACTAAAGCTATTATCGGTAATATATTTATGGACTAAGAGTCTGATTGATAATATTTTCCCGTATCTACTGCTTTTACAGTTCGTGTTCCAGGGGCGAAGTCTACTGTGAAATTAAGCATGATGCTCTGCCCTTGAAGGTATGATGATCAACTCCGCTAATCCTATATGAACTATAATATGTAGCAGTTTTCATCATTGTCTACGGTAATACGGTAACTTCCTATCCGGAACTTCTTGAGGTTATATGGTATTTCAATGAATTTGATTTGGTCAAGGAAGCCCTTAGAAAATTGATGGTGAACAGCTCTTTGGTTTGAGTGAATTAGGCAGTGGACACAATTTCATACTTCTGTTGAAGCAAATATACACGTTCAACGTTAGGTTAAGTTCAACGCGGGTTATTAGTAGGAATGTTTTAATAGCTTAAACTTTGACCACAGTAATCGTTCATAAAAGGATCTCAAATTTCGGTTTAAATTTGTATAACAATGTAAACGCATAGTTATTATTGTATGAAACTAGACTACTTTTTCCTTTAAAAACATTCGCAAAGTAAACATCTTTATGTATGAGAGGAAATAGTGAATAAGTTAATGATGGATAACCAAGCACATTTTAAAATAAAGATTTACGATTCATTTTAACCGTTGAGATATTAAGTAAGCTAGATGATTTTGTCAAAATAAACTCTTACACAAAGGAATATGTAAATAATTTAGTTGGTTTTATTTCATTTCTGTAACACGACAAACATCTTTTCTCTTACTAAGGGGGAATTTCTAGGGCTCATCTTACCTAATAAACTTTTGTGAAAAGTCATAAAAGCATTGGGACTAAAAAGATGCAGCAGACTTTTGAAAACATCGAATAAATTATTAAATAGCTATCCTTCTACTAAGAGGGGATATTTAATAGTGGGCAATTGGGCTAGCGTAAGCAGCTCGGAGTGGGTGAGCAGCGTAGGCAGCAACTGGGGCAACAGCCTTGGCGACAACTGGGTGTCCGGGAGTTCGCTCAACAACAGCGTTGAATCCGTTGACGGCATCAGCGGTGTAGGTGACAGTTCGGACTGAACCGTCAGGCTCGACAAGGGAGTATTGTCCTTGGACGAGGTCTCCATCTCGGGTCTCATGAGCGGTCTTGGAGTCTCCGGTGTAAGCGTCAGATACGGAGTATCCGTAGTTGTATTGTGGGTGGGCATCGTATGGCTCAGGGGAAGCGACGATGGCTAAAAGTAAAAGCGATTCATATTATTACAAATTATCTTTAATTTTTTCCTATGGATGTCAATGTATTTTTGGTGTATTTTTAATATTTCCAGTTCTTACCCTTGGTAACTACTGGGCTGTAGGCAGCATAGGCTGGAGCAGCGTAACCGATGGCACCTCCGTAGGCCATTCCGCAGAGAGCAAGGATGACAGCGATCTATATTAAACCGAAAATATCAAATTGTTAGTACGAATTGCTGAAAAAACTCTTAAGGCTCGAAATTTATGATTTCAATCCAAAGAGAATTGATTAGCGTACCTTGATCATTTTGATGTAGTTTGTTTTTTGGAGGAGAGGATTAATAATTGTAGTTACTTAAGGAAGACTGAGCTGAGAACTGAATGATGTTGATGGAGGACCTTTAGCCTTTTATACTTTGATAATGACGGTGACATTGAATCAGCCTTAAAAAGTGCATGGCTACTTACATTATTACGTCCAGCTAGATACGGCCGCTGTGGCCGGTTTATGCATAGACAGGGATGACCTGAAGGCGTTTTGATTCTAGCCGTAGCTAACGTTAGGTATAGCTGTGGGAGAAGCTAACAAAGTAAAAGAAGCTATATTTGGAGGCTGAGAATTCTCACTGAATTGGTAGCAGAATTTTCTGTAGTATAGTTGTGGTAGGTGAGTTGTAATTTTAGAAGGGGACTGCATCTGAAAATTTTCTCATGGTTTTTATTAACGTACTGATTGATCCATGTTCCTATATATATTGAATCGATTAGGAAAGGCCTTTTTAATGCCGGCTGATTGATGAAGTATGAAAAGCTTAATAAAATTTATTACAGAAAATTAAGACATATCATAGATCTAGAATATCGATTAGTATTTCAGGTTTCTGCAGCAGCTTCGCTTCATGTCAACAGTCACACAGTCCAAGACAAAACCACAACATGACTTTGTTTGACTCGGGCATGGCAGACAAGTTTTTTTATGGATAGCTCATGAACTATCATTGATGACTTGACTTGTGCCATTCCTGCTTAGTCTAATCTTAATCCAAAAGTTGGACTGAAAGCTATAGCTCCCTGACTGAATGCATCTGTCAATTTTGGCATGACTCCTTTGTTTGCATCTCAAGCTGACATAAAACTAGGCGTGATATTGGCTCAATATCGCTGCATGCCGTAGTGCAGCAGAGTAATGCATTTGGTTGCTAATCTTATTGTATCGTTATAAAAAATTGGGAGACATTTTATTTGAATTTATTATGCTAAAATATTTGGACAAAGAAAGTTGAATTGAGCTAATTCATGCATTATCACGTAGAGTAATTAAAGGTTGCATCATCTAGCTCTTTGAACTTGCTCTCATTAATTGTGGATAACCTTTGCTTTGAGCTGTGCTGTGTGTGCGCGAATTGATCAAGTATGATTCTTGGTGGATGCTGCTGCTATGCTACGCCTTCAAAGTCATTCTTGGTGTGGTCAAAGTCTTTAAGGCTTCATGCACACACCAAAAAGATGGATGGGCAGAGTTGTAAGACATAGACATGAGGGGACTGAATGTATTAATTGATATGGTCATTTAATAACTGAAGAATGCACCCTTCTATGTTATTTAGAGCCCTTCTAGAAATCATTGTAGTTAATTTACTCTCTTGTTTGCTTAAAAAATTGCTGACAAACTGCGAACTCAAAAATATGTTGATCTCAGTTGCCGTTGGGCAGTCCAAGATTGAATTTCCATTTCGTAAGCTGCGTTTTTAAGCGATTGATAGCTATCATTCATTTTCCTTTGTATTATCCTTTCTTTGAAACTGTAGGTTTCGCCAATAAGCAACCAGCATTGTATTTTGGAAGAGAAGATAAGTAGAGATAAGTCAACCAGACAACTGCGACGAGGGAAGGTTGTGTAATACCAATACCAGCAGTGAAGTTATTATAACATGTAAATGGAACGTATTAACTTCTTGGCTTGAATAAAGATATGATTGAAAATAATTTCAACTTTACGAATTACTGCAAATAGATAATGTTACTACACTTTTTTTAAACAAATTGTTCATACAAAACATAAGGCATTGTTACTTTTACTTTATGAGGACAAAGAAGTCGATACACGCCATTCTGTGAGGTTAAATCAGAATTGAAGAGAATTTAGTCGTTTAAGGTTTTAAGGAGGAAAGATAGGCTAAATGATTTTATAGCCTTCAGTTTGTAAAATTATTTTAATTTTTCACATCATTAATTTACAAGAATAGAACTTAATTAAAAGAATTGGTAGCTGCATAACGAAGCTGCACACTTGTAGTATAGATGTGTTGAATAAAAAATAAGTATATTACTTTGTAAATTAATTGCTGAAGTTGGCATTGATGATGGGGAAGCCAAGCACACAGGCTACTTACTTTTTGCTGAAGACAATTGATTACTGCTATTCACCTTTTATTTGTTTGGTTTTAAATTCTCTAAATTGTACAACTTAATTTATGTTTCATACCAAAGTATGATGTTTCTTAAATTGACATGCATTGTCATTTTATCTTCTAATACCAATATCATCGGTCCATACATTTTCTTTAGAGAGAAGTTTTGACTTTATAACAATACCACTACTTTAAACGTGTTAACTGAAGGGTCTAGCTGTTAATATTGTTAAGATCTCAATCAAAATTAAGTTGCTGAAAATATAAATGGTTTTCAGAAACGGTTAAGAAATAGGGCTTTACCCCACAAAATTTCTAGCTAAGATCTGGCCTCCACTCAAGAGAATTTAAATAAAAATATTACTACTAAAGCATGCTGAGTTCCTAATTTCTACGTTTCTCGAAGTTAAATCTTCGTTAATCTGAAGTTCAATAAAAAAAATTCTGAAAACTTCCATTCTAGCGATGCGATCATTGATAATATTAAAATCAAGTACTCTCGTTAAGCACTGATCCTGATGCACATCTGAATGATCTGAATGAACTACAAAGAATCAATGCAGTGGTTACTTCAACCTCAGCATTTGTTGTAGCATAAAAAGCAACTCCACGATCAATGAATGTAGATGATTTAGGTGAGTGAAGTGTAACAAAACTAGTCAGGAAATGCACACTACAAGAAAAGAAGTGAATGAATGACGAAAGTAGATACATAAAATACTGGTTTTGCAGCAACTAGACTCAGTAATATGCTCCACTCATATCTACGGTACTGTAGAAAAATCGAAGTCATGTCGTGTGGTGGTGATAACGAAACGATGATATCGGTCTCATTTGCATCACTAATAACCACTTTCGATCTCATTAACGCTCCGTCCATCGACCATGGATGCTGCTACTACCATCTTAGCGATGTTGACAGACCTAGGCATAAGCATAGGGTTTTGCAGGTAAATGGAATGGTATAAATATTTAAATTAGGTGATCAGGTAATGAGTAATAAGTTCAAATGAATTAGGTAATACATATTGCTTATTTTCTATCCACTGTCTTAAGACGCTTTCATTAGCCTACCGACCCATATTGCCTTGTTGATGTCCCTAATCTTCAAATATTGAATAGGATTGAGAATCGAAGATCACCATCACAAAATTATTAATTAAGATGTATTGAAAATTCATTGCACAGAATGCGTACAATTTATTGACCTAAAGACGTCTGACGAAACCACAAGATGGTCCTTCCGCGATAATTACAGATTTTTTACTCCCTTCATCCCTTCGTTCGTGTCATTAAAGGTTTGGCAGTTCAAGAAGCGTGTTGTTGAGTGAAAAGCAATCAAAACAGTGAGACTTCAACATGACTAGTTTCTTGTTGCCTGGAACGGTTTTAGGAGATGGAAGGTATCTTCTGGGGAAGAAGTTGGGATCGGGATCGCATGGAGACGTTTACTATGGGAAAGATAACCAATCTGAAGAGGTAACGTTAATTAAGAGTTTAGCAGAATTTTGTGAAGAGAACGGGACAATAAAAGACTGGTTAGAAACAAATAATGTTCTTTATAGGAAATTGCAATAAAATTGGAAAGTTGGGACGTTGAGCAAATGTGTCTACCGCATGAAAATCAGGTTTATAAGGTATTAGAAGGAGGAACTGGGTTTCCCAAATGCAGGTAGGTGTAATTTTACAACGACAGATTATTTCAGAATGTAGTACTTTCTGAAAATCTAAAAAATCTAACAAATCTGTTTTTACTCAAAATGACAGGTATTTCGGACAAGAGCTGCGACATAACGTAATGGTCATTGATCTACTTGGATTGTCTTTGGATTCATTGTTTTCTGTGTATGGGAAGAAATTCAGTCTGAAAACCGTCTTAATGTTGGCAGACCAAATGCTAAATCGTGTGGAATATTTGCATTCTAAACATTTTATTCACAGAAGTATCAAACCAGAAAACTTTTCCATCGGTAGAAAAGACCCGTCCTTGGTTGGTTTTTAGCGAAACTGGACACGTTCAGTTACTCTTTAGTTAAGAAGATCGAATGTTGAAAAAATACTGAAGAAATTAATATTTGAATGTAGCTTTATATGATCGACTTTGGAAACGCTAAACGCTACATTAATAAATCTGGAGAGCATATAAAATGCAAAGTGTACGATGAGCTTGGTTTGGCTAACTGTCACTCTCGACATCAGTCCATTGGTGCGCTTCAAAGAATGGAAAGAAGGTATTAAAGATAAAAAATATTTAATTACTGTATAGCTGTCTGCTAAAGTCAGCGTATTATTTTACAGTCGTCGCGATGATCTGGAATCTCTTGGGTACATGTTGATCTACTTTTTGCAAGGCAAGCTTCCTTGGGATTCTGTCATGGATGATCCGGTGGCTCTTAAGACTATTAAAATGGGAACCTCGATTTCTGCCATGTGTGAAGTAGGGTTCGCGTAGAATAAATAATAAATATTGGCTAAAGAATTATAGAAAATAGCGTGTACTTTGTAAAATCCTAGGGATGTCCACCGGAATTCACAAAATACATGACCTACGTTCGCAACCTTGAATTCGAAACCACCCCAGATTACAATCAGCTAAGAAATGTTTTTAGAAAGCTGACAGCAAAAATGGGCTACGAATATGATTGGAAATTTGACTGGATAGTGAAACCGAAGCAAAACGGTGAAAACATATTTACATCTTCAGAACTTGATGGACTAAAAACTCAAGAACGTTGACATTTGAGACATAATTTGTCATTCAACGATGCTGCATTTGTGTGTGTTGTCGTGAACAAAGTTCGCCGATACACAATACATATTTCAATTCAATACATAAGTAAAATGTCAAGTGCTGCGGAACAGAACCCATTTTTCTATCCATCTTGGTGCCATTCGACATGCTAATTTCATTCCAAGAAAAGATAGTTTCAATTACTCAAGTAAGCAACCTCTGCTGTCAAGTGTCAAAATGTTGAGAAAACTGGCATCAATTCAAAAAATAATCCATTCACAGTAAATGTAAATTATATTACGTCCGTGTACACTTACTTGCCATTTTACTTTAACCCTTTGGAGTAATAAAGGTCCAGAACAAATTAAACTAATTTTTCATTCCAGTAATCTAAAGTAATTTGGCACATCATAAAATTATTATCCCATGATAACGCTCTTCATTCAGCAAAACACGCAGCCTAGCCACAGTAGTTTGTTCCTTCTTTCTGCACTTTATTAAAAGGGCAACGCTAAAAGCACGAAGTCGGCGGCTGTTTCTGTTTCATTTCTTAACTTCGTACAGTCAGTTTATGACTTGTCCAGGAGGACAGTAATCTCGTCTTTCATTTTATTGGAAATTTATGGAACTCATTTCTCATAAAAAGTGGCATAAAAGTTGGTGAAGCAGTAGTTAGCATTTCTCTTTCTTAGAGTAACCGTCTTTAGTCCAGCAAATGCTGAAGTAGCTCCACTAAATATCTACCCCTGCCTGCCTCAATATGCATAAATAGACTCGTTTTTGCTTGCCGTTTCGACAATAACTATGCCTGATCTATGTCTTATGCCTGGATAGACATTTTTTTATAATTTAACACTGAGACCATATTGTCATCAAATCAAGCTCAAGTTTTTTTAAAGCGACAGGGAAATAGTGGGAGGGTTTCTCCTGCATCTTTTTGAAATACTAGAGTACACATTCATCGGTAAGAAATTGCTGAATGTTTTTCTGTTGCTTCGGTTAAGAAAACAGCAATCTTAAGTCAGAGTCACGTTCAATGCTAACTACTTACAATCTGAATCCCTGCCTATGCCAAGGTTTCTTACATGGGATTAGGAATGAATCTAAACACGTTAATCCTACGCTATCATGTTCGTTCTGCGTACTCCTACTACTGCTATGACTCTGAATATTCTCAGTCTTGCTAGTAATACTGTTTAGTAAAGACAGGGTAATATTTATTTGCACATCTTCAAGAGATCTGTGATGTAAGGGAAAAGCATCATATATGTGGGGTTAATCTGCTCCAAAAATGTTTTAGTATTGAACTAACTCCACAAGTAAGCAAAACTTTGGCCTAGTGCTATTGATTCACATTTTCTACTGATTTGTCTGATTTTGAACTTCACCATTTGCAAATAAGCGTACCGGCTTTGACAAGTTTTAGCATAAATTCTGTAGGGGATAATTTTTAACTTTTCGGGCTCTTCGAATCTTGAACGAATCTCGAGTATACAATACATACAAACACAATAATACTTCGGCTTCAGCTTCGAATACATCTCCATGTAAGAAGCTGTATATTTTCACAAATAAAAGACAGTGAAGAAATTTTACAAAATAATACAACCGAATAATGGCAAAACGAATCCTCAGAGGAGGAAGGGTGGACTTATTCAGAGGACATTTCAAGCTATTTGAAACCGTATTGAGCAGTTTTATTTTGGTTCACGGAGTAAGTTTTGTGCTTGTTGGCGAGAATCCCGTCAGTGCAAAGGTTTTGCTGCAGGATGTTACTGTGTCTAAAAGTGATGAGATTGATTCACAAAATAGGATTTTTGAAAACATTAAGATTCATGAATACTACGATGAGTCTTTTGAAGATCTTTTGTCCAAAAACTTTGATGATGACTACGAGCAAGTTGGGGAAGGAGAAGTCCGTTTTATTACAGAGGATGATATTGAGGAAAGCTATCATGATGCGGAGGTAGGTCAATTCTTATCGCGATTCATCGGCATTCAGTATAGCAGTTGTAAATATTTTGTTCATGGAATCCAAAGTGTTTATTTTCATAAAAGTTCTGCCTCCGTGTTAATTGGATTGGATTATAAGTACAATTTTACTTTGTTTTTAACCTGCTAGAAGATCCATCAATGAGACACGTAATCAAAAACTGTCATTAATTATTTAGCATACTTATATAAAAATAATTTTATTAAGTTATTTATTAATCAATATTAATCTGAATAAGCGTGTTTAGATAGCATGAATGATGAATAGCTACACTTTTATTTACTGCGAACAACCATATCTTATCAATTACGACATTAAAATTGATTTCCAACTTAAATGATACCATGTTCATGTCCTGAATGGGGTAAATGCAAGATCAGCAAGGCCAGCAACTGCACCATACTGTAATTAATCATCAATCAATAAGGAAGAAATGATACAATTCAATTACTAAAAACCTCCTCCAAGCAGCTATATGAGCCCAGTCAATTATTTTAAGAATACAACCGCTGCCCGTTTGTCTTATTTAAGTCTGACTGAGTATTTCGTCGGGGATAGTCGCTGCGATTGTCTATGTCCGACCTGATCAATATCAGCCATTCAATACCCACGGGTACCTAAAACTTTAGGTTTTAGCAAAAATAATCTTTTACTTGTTACTTTTGAACAAAAGTAGGGGAACAATATTTTTGGAAATTTCAGGCCGGTGGGGGTCGTTTTGACCCCCACGGGACACTGCGTGGTCCGATCGGGCTGGTTTACGAACTTAAACCTCAAAATCAGCCCTGGACTGCGTGTACAAAGTTTTGGCAGTGTGGTGTTATTTCTCGAGTTAGCGTGTCCGTATACGGACGGACACTGCGTGGCTGCATAAGCTCAATTGACTGGGCTAAAACGTTGTTTTATTACTCAACAAGGGATTAGTCGTATTTATTTAAGTTAGCAAGTTTCTTTAGGTTAACAAGAGACTTGATAATGCAAAACTCGATAAAATTCAAACTTTGTGCGTTTACTTGCAGCTATTTAAAAATAAAAATGTGGTAGCGTCCATACTAAAGATATACGCAGTTTCACCTAAAGGACAGAACGGTCATGGATTTAAGTTAGTTTGTCCCTTAAACTACCAAACCTCCTTGCATTTTAAAGATAATTGTTACTTAGCAGAAGATAAACACGCCTCACACAGTCTGATATTGAGTTGACTATCTTGGTATTCTTCTTGTAAACTACAAATCGTCGGCTTCTTTCCCAATTACTCCCAAACATCAGAGCATTTTTAATGCCACATTCAATAAAAATACAGACAGACGAGTTTATTATGCTCTCCGAAGATTTGCTTCTGTTGCTTACTAGCATTATCGCCCTTTACTCTAGTATATTAATTATAACCATTTCCTTCACTAGCAAAAGCTTAAACTGTGAAACGCTTATTTCTTGAGAGTTTTTCCCTCCTCATCATGCGGGTGTTAGGGATAAAATAAACGAAGAGTTATTACTCCTATCAACTTTAACCAACCTTAAGGATGTCTTTGCCCATTATATCTTTTTTATTGCTCTCTAATAGATTTATCTCTCTAGTCAAAGTCAAGATGACAGAATCGCATTTAGGGAGTTTAAAATTAGAGAGTTTATTGCAAGTATAATGCATGCGTTTGGTTGGTTTCGCACCCAGTATTTTTCCCCATATGTTATGTTCCTTCTTTTTTCAAGGGGAAAGCAACATGCATTTCATTTCTGTCTGAGAGGAAATTGAACATTAGCCAAAAATGACACCGGATCAGTAGAATGGAGGAACTTCAATGCGACCTTTACTAGATAAATTAAATGGGAAACGTTTATTTTAGAAATAGATAGAAAAAAGTCCAAAGTATATGTAAAAGGTTATGTAAATATTGTATAAATGGATATTATGCGATATTCATCGAAGTTGGGCTAGGCATATTTTTATATTGATGTGTTCCTCTGGAGTAGGCTGTACAATAGCATAGTATTCCATTACGTGGTACTAAGGAATATTGCATGATTTCAACTTAAGCCATGTTGGGCCCAACATTTTCCCCTCTAGGATAAGATGTTTATCTTAATAATTTAATTTGAGGTTTCATTATCAAGCTCAGTATGACGACCAAATATGGATGTACTAATTTGATATACTTGGCGAACAAGCAGCATAAAATAGGTTTGACAAGGAATACAAACACTACTGACTGTCGCTGTTGCCAGTTGCTCCAATGATTGTTCCAACTTGATTGCAATTCTAAACCCCGTAACTTTATTCTTACAAGCGAAATGACGGATTACGGGAGGAGTGATACTTTCTCTATTGAACTTACACACATTATTATTATGTTCCACAAAAACTTGTTGGCATTAAACGTCATTTTTCCTAGGAACTTCTGCAAAAAGGACCCCAAATCCTACAACAAGACCCAAGATGTCCTGATCTACCACAAGTATCAACTACTAACTTCCCTGTTAGCCTTTGCAATGCCAAAACCTGTAGCAGCGATCTAGAGTGCAGTGGTCTGGAGCTTATGAGAGAAACCCTAAAAAATTCTCAAGGAAAGTTCAATTTAATATGCTGCTTTAATGGATGCGTTCACTCTTGTCTGCCAAGAGTCGATCCGCCAAAAGGTAGGTTAATTTGCCTGGATTTATAATTGCAACTGAAGTATATAATTTATTAGGTATTAGCTTATCCTACTCTTGAATACAGCTCTCTTTAATTATTAACTCCAATCAATCCAAGAAGGTATCATTGCCTCCTCTGCACATTGTATAACGCTTAATATTTTTGGACACGAACTCCTGCTTTAAGTTAAAGATTGTGAAAAAGTATTTCAAACGATTGACGTATACGTACGCAATTAAAACAGCGCTTGCATGTGAAAAGTTTAGCTTTCTGAAGACTTGCTTTAACAGGTTTCTGCCATACGGCAAATGCATAGAATACTATTATTGCTGACAGCACCGTGCTGGATTTATTTCATATTCAATAGTTTCTTGTGACAGTAAATTATTAAATTACTCAGTAATGATTGTAATTATAATGAGCAACGTTTCTAGCATGTAGTAAACAATGTAGCTGCCGCCCAGCATACGCCAAATAATTATCCTTTTAATTTAACTCTCATCCGTCTGTTTATATTTTTGTGTATACTGGATCTTGTTGTTTTGAAGTCATTTATCATATCAGTTTTAGCAGTGTTTGTATTCCTTTTTTAATTTCAGCATTTGACTGGATCGAAGACACCGAAGTTAAACTTATTGAAGACAAACGAAGCTGGGATGGAAAATTGAGCCTGCACAATGATTCCATTCTAAAACCAAAGATCTTATTTACCGATGAAGATGCGGCGGATAAGGTCGGCCTGCCTGGAGGTTGCTTCGTATCTCATAAGCAACTACAAGAACTGAGGTTGTTTCGAAAGTATGACCATGTTGAAGCATGGTAAGTTACGTGGGTTTATGTGTAGCGTAACTGTAGCCGAGGCTCGGCTTAGTTTGTTATATTTCACACATTATTACTTTCTTACGCATCATGTATCGGCGTGAATAAATGCTAACTTTGTCTACTTCTTGGAAATATTGCAGCACATGTTTCAAGGGTGAAGTGGTCTGCCATGTCAATTCGAGATTCTCTGCCAAACTAGCGGATGCCAAAATAGGATAAGATAAAATCTTTCAGGATAAGTTTTTATGTTACAGAAACACACTCTTTATAATTCCAGACTTACATCAATAAAAGATTTCCGCTGAGATATCTAGTTCGTATCTTATGCATATAGTGAGTGACCTTTTTAATGAAAAGATTTGAAACTAAGCTGCACTTTTTTTATGCATCTGCAACTCCGTATTTCAACTACGGGATTAAACTATTCCACCACCCACCTACCGTAAAGTTAGCAATGTCTTTTAATTTCGATGCTTGTTACACGGAAAACTTCTCATAATATGAATAAAAAAGTCCAACTCGTTCAAACTTATGGATATTGATAATGACTAAAGTTGCAGGGAGTTCACATAGTAAATCCAGTCTTTTGGCGAAATCTGAGTTCCCAGTTAGTAATTATGGAGCTAACGAATCCAAACCATGTAAATTATGAGCATGTTTCACTGTTCAAGGCTTAAATCTAATCCACCAAGTCAAGTCCTCTAGATGTAAGCAAAAAACTCAGCAATCCTTCCTCCGCAAGCGATAGCTTACTTATTAGCAGAGTTGAATATTGGAAAAGTAAGATGCAAAAGGGATCAGTGAGTTTTAGCTTAGATTGGATTTGATTGTTGGATATGATAAAGTATCTATCTTATAAAAGTAAAAGACAGCAAGACTCACAAATATAGAATTGTACGCACGCAAGCAAGCCCAGCCTATAACCAGTCTAATAACTCATGCCGAATGACTAGTCCATTCATCTTACGAACTTCCATTTACGATGGTGATAGTGGCAATGGCAAAGGAATACTATTGGTTTGGTTTTATGCTATTAGTTGGTATCCCGAAGCGAATCTGGAAAATCTGAAAATTAAAGAATGAACGAAGGTTTATTTTAATGAGTCAGCAGAATCTAATTTGATGAGGCAAGACTGTATTATTTAAAGGCCGATTCATCCATGAAATTTTATTTCCTTCGTGTACTAAAGCTTATACGGAATTTTAGAGAGAAGTGGCGAGGACGAAAAATATAAGTATGAAATTAGCCTGTAATTTGATGCGTAGACCAATCTCTTTTAGTGTAAAAGTCTTAAACATCTTATCTTCCCTAAACCTGACACTCATGAGCACTTTAAAAAAATTCTAATCAAATTATCACTGGAACTTACACATCGAGATTTCATATTCAAAATTAGTTTCTAATACTAAATATGTTTAAGATTCTATACTTGGTTTATGAGAGATATGTATTGCCATTGTCACTACCTATTATCTATCGCTATCTTTCCAGCAAGTTGATCAGACGAGTGTGCTGGTGGTGTAGTAAATACAGCATGTCATTCGTCTACGAACGAAGCCAGAGATATCTGTAATAAAGTCAATGATTTATTTTCTGGGATTTTAATGGTATTTCCAACCACTCTTGAATAGAGATGAGTATCTATCACTGTCTTGAGATGATGAAAATTCATTAATCCTCTCATTCAGGTACATCCGACTAAATCTAATCTAATATCAAACGGATCCAGTATTTACGAATCACTTAAAGGAGTTGATGAAAATTCCACAGTAAAGAAAATTTCATCACAGTTGAATCGGGAACGGCTTACGCGACGCGAGCATATTATAGTGATTTATTTGAATTGCTCCAACCCATAACGGATAAGTAAGTCGTTTCAAACAAATTGCTAAGTCGTTTAAACCTCAAAATCTGCAGTTACAGGAGAGCTCATGAAAGTTTCACGTGCGCTGGTCAGAAAGAGATCTTAAGCCAACCATCCATTTTTTTGCTTAGGGGCCATGCGGATTTCAATTTACATACGAAGAGTTTAAAAATATCTAATAAATTTCTATGAATATAAGTCATTTATGGATAAGCGTAAGCTGTAGTGTAACATCCAGCGTCGCTAGTCCTAGGACTTGTTCTCACAACTGAGATCGACGGTGAATCCAAATCCATTCGTCAGACTAGGTACTTTCGTACAACGTCAGACCTGGAATAACTATATCCCGCAGCCTCTTTTCAACTGAATGAACATTTATTTTTGGCAATGAATTGTAAAAGAAAGGGCCAAGTAAAGTCAACCTAGGGAAACTAACGACGACATAAAGTGAGAGATGACGAAGTAGTAGGAGAAAGGTTCTAAAAATTTCGTAATTTATCTTTTCCTGTTGACTGCTCTTTCCGTTAAATATACGGCAAAGTTGCTAAACTCTCACCATCTCTGTTCATTTTCGAAATATGTATATGCTGAAAATATTATTTCTCATTTCCAAATAACATAATAAAAGCAATACTGAGTCTGAATCCTAAAAGACGTACATTTTAGTAGCTAGTCACGAGAGAGTTCAACGGAACTCTTGGCATTGCATTGTTGTGTACCATAATCTCCCTCGGGGTTTTTAAACCCTTCGCTTTCGTTTATTTCCACAATAAAGGTTGGCAAATTGTTCAAATCTTAGTGCAGGTAGCTTCTGTTGTATGTGTACAGACGTGTAGGAAGTAGGAACAGGAAGAATGTGGACGAATGAGGGAGGACGAAGTTGTAGTCTTGCATTTACTTTCCTCATAGGAGATATCTTAATGAAGGTTCTAGCCGGTTTTTTGTACTTATTCTGGATTAAACTGCTCAGTCCATTTGGGACGTAGCATTAAATTCTTCCAGTGTTTGTCAACCTATAGATGAGGAGAATTTTTATATTACTGCACTGAAAATTGCGGTCACATTTTATTATAGAACAGATTTATATGTTCTTTTTCCAACAGCGTCAAAATGTTCACTATAGTTAATTCCACAAATTACTTTAGAACCTTAAACACACTAGCAATCAAAAGATTAACGTATTTATTTACTTAAAATATTTGGTGACATGAATAGACGGATAGTAATACTTTTACATTAGCATCTTACATTTTAGAATTACTGTACAATCACACCTTTTCATCCTTAATATTTCAAGTAGAGTAGGGGTGCATACACCTGTTGTAAAATACAAAAATATTCCTCAGTGTTGTAGAAATATCATTTTTATATGTTATAAAGTTTCAATCGAAATAGTTTATTACAACTCTTTTTAAACTTTGCACCTGAAAGTGTAATTAGGAATTTAGAGTATAGAAAAAGGTAGCAATGATTAACAAAGATTTAAAATAATTAAATAAAACAGATGTATGAGCACAGATTTATGAGCCTTGGGAAACGGGTAAAAACCATACAAAAGGCAAAGATTATGGGATATAACATGCATAAACATTATTAATCAGTCACACGAAGCCTTATCTTACAATACATAACATATACGTACGTTAAATTACGATAGTTGACAGTTAATTCATAATTAATTTTGCCGACAGTATAGCACATAAATAGGATCTAGATAATAAGTACCGTTTATAACTAATACACGTAAATAGCCACGCATAACAGAACAGAATACATTATAACCGTTTACTATACTAACTAGCGACATTCACTTTATAAGAACGATATTAATCACAAAATAGTGTCAACTAAGGTGGTAGTGGTACTGACTCAGCAAAGTTTTTGTCCAACTTCCATTTAGCTCCATTTCATGATCCAAACATTGCTTCCTCGCTACTACTAGTTTGTTATTAAATAGAAAAATGTCTTCATCCGGCAGAGATAAAATATTCTGTCTCCGTAAAACAGCCCCCTTCCAAACTTTCCCCTTGTTTCTACTACTCGCTTTCTTCAGGCAGCAGTGGACTTTGTAAAACAGCAGATGCAGCGTCTAAGGCTCTTGTTAAGCTGGCTATCCTTTGCAAGGCAACTTGGTGCCAATCATGACATATCGAGATATCCAGACCGTAAGTGCCAATTGTATTGACCACCCCGTCAGGATCATGACTTCGAAGTCTTTTTTGTCTAGATCTTAAACGTCTACTTCTAATGTTCCTACTTCTCCTTCTTGTTGCCTTATAACTAGCCCCACTTTCGGTCCTAATGTCGTCTTCAGCCATATCCTTAATTTTAGACTGACGTCGTTGCTGCTGCAGCTCCAGTTTTTTTCTACCACAGTCCAAAGCCTCCTTCAACTTTGGGAAGTAGTGGTCAAGTGACATGGAACCAGAACTCGAACTAGACCCATTAATCGAAACTTCTTCCATGTCTGAGGTAAAGCCCAAAACCTGGTGCTTGTACACGTCCGAGTTTCGGGACAAAAAGGTACGATCTATCTCCATCAGTTTATCATTGATGATTCTATGCAGTAGAGCCTTCCTAATGGTGAGAATTTAGAAGAGAAAAGTAAAAAAACAAACTTTAATTTAACGAGCTCATGGTTGGTTTCCTAGAAGAACGTCTCACTTATGTATCTACGTTTGTCTGTATAAGCCTAAACTTACTTTGATTTCATCGCATGAGATGTTGGGTCGGGTGGAGGTAGAATTTCATACTCAGGAGTAATAACAGTCCTATTATGCATCTCGGTGCGAAAGTTATCCCCAATTACTTCCAGTCTCATCACAGCCGCTTGTAAATAAGCTGCAAAAAGCCACAGCATATATAATACATCAAAATTATTATGAAGAGGATGATGATATCAAATTATGATACAAGGTCCCAACTCAAAATCTAATTTCAAGTAAATCCCATTCCCATTCCAACAACGTTTAATAATGATTTCCTCACTCAAAGACTCACAGGTAAGCCAAGATAAGATACACTGCCAGGGTGGATAAAATAAAAAAGCAAAAATAAATAAGAAGCTTTACTACTCTGATTCTTTCTTAGCTTTCTTTCCATGTCCTACCACTTTCTTTAAACGAAATAGATTGCACAACCGAGCTTTTGATGAAGGAAACCCTCCAGCAGTCATCCTGGCAGGCAGAAGGAGTGCGTAGATATAAAATATATAAAGCGAACATTGAGCAATGGTAAGAATCATTGAGGTCTCATGGGAATCCGAGCAATTTTCTTTGAAAAAAGCTAAAGTAGCGTTAAACGTAGTCTTCTATAGAATAAATTCCTTTGATAGTGTGGAACAAGTAATAAAGAGCCTGTACTCAAATTCTCTCCAATCTTTGTCTTTATTATTCATTCCTGGTACTACCAAAAACCATCTGTAGTTCGAGATAAGCACAGCAAAGTGCTGCTCAAGAAGAGTGAAAGTATACAATATATAAGTAGAAAGCATCGCACAATCTTCTACGAGACTGCTTCGGGTGTCAGTAGATAGATAGGTGAGTCCAAAAGTAGAGCAAATGTACTGAGCAACAACAACTGATCATTCTGTCTTTAATGTTATTATTTATTCGTACATGTACTACACGTACGTTCGCATAAGATTCAAGGAACATCATTAGTCCATTTTTTGGCTCAGACAGTGACGGACAGACGGCCAACAGTAGAGACAACCCAAATCGTTCTAATGAGATTAGGAATCGCTATCTGATGCAATATCCTTAAGAATTGTGCATCTCTTTACCATTATAATCTCAAGTTTAATTACAATTATGAGTCTGCAGTTAGTAGTTAGTTCAACAATGATCACAATAAAATTTGTATCTAACTTAAACATACCCTTGCGTAAGGTTTGTAGAAGAATACGTAATCCAGCAGACTTAAAGTACAAGTTCACTAGAACTAAAATATTTTGAGTGGTTCACATAAAACATGCTACTAACTAAGCAACATTTTTGATGGAAAGCATTTATCTCCGAATATTTCAAACTCCATTTGGCATTTGTAAGGAACATTTGCAAAAGGTATCTTTGTTACAGTGCAACACAAATCAAGACAAACCTTAGACAGAAGGAAATACAACTAGATAGTACAATTGAACGAAAATGTAGATGAGAGAGAAACAGGTAGCAGCGTTGATAGACAAAATTGTAAGATGTTCCAAATACCACATAACAGGCGTCTAGGGAAATGATCACTATTTGTTTTACTACGGGGTATTATGTTCAGAAAGGAAAGAGGACTTG
This sequence comes from Hydroisotoma schaefferi, assembly GCA_034682405.1. NCBI lineage: Eukaryota > Metazoa > Arthropoda > Collembola > Entomobryomorpha > Isotomidae > Hydroisotoma > Hydroisotoma schaefferi. The sequence continues at coordinate 26,011 of JAQFZX010000285.1, forward strand.
AGATGTATAAAGGACGAACTGTAGAATCAAAGTGCAATAATTTCCAAGCAGATAGGTTTACTACTCGTGTAAAAGAGCCAGTAACGGAATAACCAACAAAATCAGTGAGAACGAAAGATACAGCTTCGTACGACTAGTGTGATGTGAATGGAGTACTCAGTACAAGAGACAAAATTTCATTCTTACTTACCAATCGATAAATTCGCCCTGTGCAAATCCTCTTGGTAATGGGCCATAAAACTGCCAAATGCCTTTTGAATCTCTACAACGTAATCCTCAACGTTGATAGGCAAAACGGATGAATCCGCCAGGAGAACAATCATCTCGGATATTATTTTCCCTGTAAAGTGATCATCATTCTCTCACTCAATCCTTTCAATAATCCATTTACAAACATGTCCCTAGCTAAGTAGAATTAGGCTCCTGGATAGTAAATTGCTCCTGAAAATCTTTATAATATCCTTACTAAATTTACAGAAGATTTGCTAGTAAAATATGCTTCTAAAATGCAAAAACATAATTCCTACTTCAAACGAAATTGATCTTTAAAGAAATAGGTAAGTATGCAAGATAATATAAAAGCCTGCATCGAAATCGTAAAGAGTACAGTCACCGCAGATCAGTAGTTACAATAAAGAGCACTGCCCCTTGACTGTTACTAAGGGTTTAGGTGTGACCTACTCTTCCCTGAAAAACACTTTGGTTAGTATGTCATAAAATTAGCCAAAGTAAAATTGAGGCGAACATTAATCCCCACCAAATTCATTCTGGATACTTATCCAAGAGGCAGATAATTAGTGAAAGTGGCTGGCTGAATTGAATAAATCTTTCCTAGAAACCTAAACGATCCCAGCCTATATAGTGATTTTCTCCTAAAGTAATTTCCTTACGTCGCTGATTTCTCTAAAAGTTAGGAGGTAATACTAAAGTTGTAAGCGATTTAGATTCATGGCTCGCCCATGTAACCGATTAAATATTCCGATAGCTTCCTTCACACTTTTTAACATGATAAATGGACCATATTAAACACCTTCTACCTACAGGCAAGAGTAGTACTGGTATCTAGTATGGTAATAATATCATCAGCAACCATCAACTATCTATCTATCCGTTCTTGTGTGTAATAACATACCCTCTTCACCCACCCTTTACTCATGTTATATACAAAACTCACGAAATAAATTCTTTGAAGGAGAAATCTTGTCGGGAAAAGTTGGCCTGTTTACTCTTCTCATTTATCGACGTGGCTTTACTTCACCGAGAAACTTACATTACAACAAGACAACCACACACATATCTCTCCTTATATATCTGCTTGTGTAGTACATACCAGTATCTATCTTCTTTCCGTTCAATCTACAAAATATGTTCAAAAGACATAGAAAGTAGGAGAGAAAGAGATAAGCTAACTTACTATTTGAACTAGAATGCTTTCTCTAGTCAGTATTCGGAGGAGAGGTAACTCGAAGGCCTTAGCCGAGCCTTAAGAAACAAACTTTAACGACTTTCACTTACCCAAAGTTTCCCCTCCTTTCATCCTAGGATCCACAGAATTGACGAAGTTTTCAAAGGTGTCAAATGAAGTATGGAACAATGGATAATCATAGCTCTGAGGGTTACAGAAAAGTTTGTCGTCAAAAGGTTGTCAGTCAAGTGAAATGCATGGCTCCGTATAATTAGAGGGTAAATTATGCAACTCCACGTTACTTTTGGCTAAAGTATTGTATGTACAAGTTGTGCCGTTCGGTATATACTATTAATACATTCGGCAGTTTGGTATTAATTTGTACTGATACACGTAGCTTTCAATCCGATAACAAACATCCTTCACCCCTACATTTCTTTTAACTGCTACTAACTGACATTGTGAGTGATAAGGGTTCTTAGAAGAAATTTGTTTAAACCTCCTCGGTATAATTGATCATTAGGCTATTCATTCTACTACAATTCCCATTCCAACTACACTAGAACGGAGAGGAGAAGAAATATAATACATACACGTGCTCTGATGGTTAATTTTATCGGAGAAATCCTTTTTCATCAAAAGTTTACCTATCAAGAGACATATTCATAGGGGCTAAAGAAAGATCATGATTAAAGAGCACGCTGTGTCTTTACATTTTACTCTTACTACACATTTCTAATGAAAGAAGAATCTACAAGCCGGTTACTGGCCTTATTCAACAGGGAGGCGAGGAAAGCAAGTAAAATTGTGTAGGAAGTAAAGTCCAGGACTCGGAAATGTGCTAGTAAGTGGGTTCTGAATTTTGATTTCAAAGTATTCACTCACCCGTTGGGTATATTTTTCAGAAATGTAATATGATATCTAAAAAGCATTCTTTTCTACTTCGAGAGAATGAGGCCAATCAGTTTACAGAGTAATCCAACCAGACTACAATACAGCATGGCCCGAGGAAGAGGGATATGACTACGCACAATTTTTCTATTTTTTGTTCTCGAAAAATTAGTAGAAGGTGAAGACATTGTTAAGCGAATTGTCGACAAAGAACTTTTTAATATCGCAAACGATGAGGGAGTGAGGGAGTCAGAAATGCCATGAAGTACTAAAGTTACCTTCGGGCTGTTGGTGAGGGCAAGTCGGACAAATGGTATTCCTAGATTTCCAAGAAAGGCAAAAGAAGGCTCATCAGAGGTGACGAGGGAGGAAAAGTAAATTGGAGTTCCATTCGTCTTCATCCCGTCTCCGTCTCCAGGTGGATTAAATTGTGACGGTGAGTCAACATGTATGACTCGTGAAATTGCTTTACGTACCACCTCTCTAAGAATTGGAGACGAATGTACGTGTAACGTCTCATTACCTCGGAGCACTCGGGTTAAGTCTAGGTAAGCAATTGTACGCGTGGAAATCTCAAAATGGTGCTCCTGAGATTGAATAAAAAAAAGAAGAGAAAATGTTAAAGTCAACCTGCCTGCATTTTGTTTACTTCGACGAACATTAGATTGCGATTGCATTACATGGGTAAAAGAACTAAGAGAATTTTTCCGTCGGAAATAGCAACTCTAAAAGAGTAGTAGTTTTTTCCTATGATAAGGGAAGAAACGAGTTTACTTGCTTGCAACTTTATTTATTCCTGTACGATAAGTAAAGCTAGATGCATGCCTCATTTGTACGGAACGTTGGTTTCTGTATACAAAGGAAGATTGCATATTGAATGGATGGCTCAGCCAATTGAATTTGCTAAGACTGTACATAAATATCCCTTTGCACAAACAGATGTAAAATCTCGTATTATTTTCCTCACTTTTGGAAATAACATTGTAGTTAGAGAGTATTTTTACGTGAGCTCGTGCATGCATGAGATAGACTGGAGCTTGGTTGGGTTGGGACTAACCTGCAACCAGTGAGAGACACCTGAAGAAGCATATAAATTCGCATCCCAGGAAATGAACAGAATTGATCTCCGAGGTTTCCATCCCTTTTGCACGGCTGTGGAAAAGCTCTGTGCTATTTCGGACACGAGGGCTAATCCCATTCCAGGCTCACCAGCCCCGTAGCTCCAGGAATCGTGGGAACAGGCAACGATCACGTACCTAAATTTAACATTTTAAAATAAGAAACTTTTTTTTATAGGAGTAGTTCTATTGGCACTGGCTATTGTTATCATAATAAAATAAAAACTGATGGAATCATTAAGCCGGTCCACAGCAAAACTCCGGTTTATGGCACAAACTCGGATTAAGCGATGTTTACAATATAGCGACCAGTCCAAAAAAGAACGATTACGATTGCTTCAAATGATCCAATAAAACTGTACCTTGTTCACCTAGATGAACTATTGGATGAAGTAGTAACTAAAGCTTATCGCTGCAATGAAAAATGAAATTAATAGAAAAAGATCTAATTTCAGTGACAGAATGGATGAATAGCAGCAGAAGAACGAATAACGGGAGTAAGGCTTAGGTGATACTATTAGCAGATCAAAGAACCTTAAAAAAGCTTCCCCGATGCAAGATCCGAATGCTAAATGAAGAAATTAAACGAGCTAATGCAATGAAGATACTGGAAATATTTGTAGATGAATCGCTTAAATTCAATTCTCAAATGAATGACATTAAGAAGATATGCAATTAAACATTATGAACTCTCTATCCATTCAAGTACATACTAAGCCATTATTACCCAAGCACTGGTCTGCTCTCACATAAAATACAATTCTGTTGTGTGGTTAAAAAGTATACCCCATGAACAAACTATTTATAAAATTATAAAAGCATGTACGAGATTTTTGTATAATCTACCAAGCTACGAATCAGTGTCTCAACTAATCACAACCGAATTAAGTGGATGTTGTCAAAAAAACTAACAAAATTTGAATTGTTAAAACAGGGTTACCTAATTAATAATGCTCAAACACCTTTTGTATTGATTGATTATTTATCTAATAAGTCCGCACCACCAGTAACCTGAATTACATAAAACCTGACCTGACTTACTCAACCCAAATGGCCCGTGCAAGTTTCAAGTATCTTGCCTCTCAAAACTGGCTTGAAATTCCGGATGAATATGGATGCATAAACAATTTTAATTTCTTCACAAATAAAACTAAAAAATTACTACTTGAGGAACAAGGCGTGGAGCTAATTATTCAAAGAAATGTATGCAATCTATCGTGCATCGACCATGTAGCTGATTTTAACTAAAAACGTGACTAAATATGTAAACATTTTAAACTTGACATCATTATTTTAATATTATTAATCAAATAAAATTCATTCGAATTATAATTATTACTGTAAAAATATTTGAAGTGGTAATAATATAACTTTGTATTCCTTGAAGCGTAAAAACCCAGATGTATTGTTGGGAAGTTTCATTGTATGATTAAATAAATAAATAAATATCGACATCAATGTAACTAGAGAATGGCGAAAGCCAACAAATCCCATTGAAATTCAACTCAGCTGAAGCAATAAGCCATAGAACTAAGGACTACCAAAATGAGTCCATAACCTTAATATATATAAATGTAAGGATAAACACATCAAAGGGGAATGAAGGAGCGAAATTCCTAAAGCAATGAAAAATACAGGGGCGAGTACTTTCCACGGTATTACCCATTAGGAGGAATTCGATTTAAAATTCTATTCACGGCTTTCCAATTCCATATATCCAGCAGTCGCAGTAGTGGCAGTTTTACAGCAGATGATAAAAGGATGCACGTTTTTCTCTACAGTTTTGCTACATTCTTGCATCACATCAAAAGGTAATATGTTCAAAGATAGCCACAGTAGAATGAACTCCAAACTTCCAAACTGAATGAATTTAATAAATCTCCAGGCTTGCCGGCATCAGATAAAGTAATAAACCCTTCCTACACATCAATATTATACCCTGCATTAGATCCCTTTCTTTCACTGTGATTAATTCAATTTTGAAAATAGGACCACAAATACCTGTTTTTTGTAATAATTTCAATATAAGTAAGTCAACGAGACTATACTTTTACTTAAAACAGACTTACTTCCTTCACTTTTACACAGAATAGAAACAATAAATATGTATTAACCTCCTCACCACTCAATGATAATGCTTACACTTGTACGAAGTAGCAAGCAGTACTACTAATAGACACGTAGCAGAACTGTTATAAACGTAGCTTTTACTCTGTTTCCAGCACAGACTTCCTGTGATTTTTCCACGAACATGCAGTCAAAAGATACAGTTTTCTATTCTTCTTTTGCTCTCAATTCCTCAAGAAATAATATTTTGACTGAAACCTGACAGGATGTACTGATTTAAACCATAACAAGGTTTAAGGTTATTCGGTTCCTACAATCTAGCCCCAGATGTGAATGATAAATCTTTGGACAGACGGACGGAAAACGTGCGCCCGTTGGGTGCATTTTCAGTGATTGCTTATACATTCACTTCATTTGCTTTCATTTCAGGGGAAAGAAATCGGATAGAAACAGCATTGTGGAATAACATTAAAAGAATACTGATTGAAATGAAAAAGGAATAAGGTGAAAATTCTGGCTATAAAGAAATACGATCGAGATCAGATTTTCTTCACTACATGAGAACTAGAATCCACATTGCAGTAGACAATAACAGGTAGATAACGGTCCTAAAATGTGACCTAACAATAGTAAGTAGCTATACGTCAACCGTACAAGGACTAGCGAGAAGCTTTCTGAGTCCAGGAAAGTGAAAAAAGAGTAGTAAGTAGCATGAAGTTAATATCAAATAGCTTAGTCATCTCAATGGCCAGAGTCAACCGTCATCATCTCGCCATGGTATGTCGGCCTTTGTCCAGTTGATAGGATTTCGGAACCCCGGGTCAACTGGTGAAGGACAGACGCGTGAAATAAATACAACTCTCGTCGTTGTCGTCCAACGCTTTCACGTAGCTTACTAAACCTAACCTAGAATTAGAGTTAGACCTTGTTGCACTCCCTCAACCATGCTTTTGTATTCTTCCCTCCTACGGTAGACATCACAAGGATTAGCTCAATTTTTCTCATCTACGGTCTACGGATAAGTCTGTAGGATAATCTATCCCTGGTGTTGGATCTACCTCTACATGCAAATGCAACTAAGGGAGTACGTTACATTCTTCTTAATATATATCTATCTAGTAAATTTTAAAATGTAACGTAAATAAGTTGGTTAACCGTGCTAATAAGACCTTCACAAATTCTGCAAGAAACGGTATGTATGCATATTTGCCAATTGCAAAGTTCAACTTATGACATGCCTTTTTACTTCTTTGGCCCAAGTATAACATCACAGCAGGGGAAATTGTTCGAAAATGGAACCTAACTGCTGGTTCTTAGAAATCAGACAAATCCGTAAAAAGCGTTTCTGTTGCTTACTCGGCGGAAGCAATTCTGAAATGAAGGGGAAAGCAAGAAAAAATAAGCCAAGACACGAAGGAACGGGAGGGATAAAAAAAAGTAGAACTGCAGTGCAGTCCAAAAGGGCAATAATAAATGGAACTCTTCTTATAGTTTAATATGATAGACGAACGAGAGACAAAGTCTGCAGGGGGTGCAAAGGCATTTTTCTCACCTGTCAGACTCCCAGGCACCGGGAATGGCAGCCACTACGTTGTAAATTGTACTCGTCTTAGGCTCGTTATATATACGAAGACGAATTCGAACAGGGCTCAAGTTTGACGAGGAAACGGTAGAATACAAAAAAGAGCTCGAGTACTGAGATGGATATGCGGAGGTTGATGGACCTAGGAAATACTGTGTCTTTAGCCCTCCATGCCACTCTGGTGGAGCTTTCTTTATCCAAAGTCCATCCCTCATTGACCTGAGATCACAAAGTGAAATAAGTGAGGATTTATGTATAGCTTAGAGAAAGCAATAACATACTGTGTGAGTTTTCCGACTAAATGATTGAAGGAGGTTATTTAAAACCATCGGACCGTTTGGGTAAAGGCAGTTGAGGTCATTTCTATTCACAAGTGTTTTTTGAGTTATTAACTAACTTGCATGATTTTTTTCAACCTAACCTTTTAAACTAAACATTTTTAAACTGGAAACCTTACTAAACAACCATATACTCAAGCTTGGACAATATTTTACAATTTTGGTTAAATATTTCACTACTGCTAGTAATATGCCAAGTAATAATAAATTTAAATATTTATTGTTACTTTTTATTAAATTATTTATGTGAAAGTTACGATTTTACTGCAAGGATTTTGAGGTTGACAATTAAAGATCAAAAGAAATTTGAATCCTTGTAAATAATATTACGTCAGTAACAAAGTTTACTTAGCTTTCTTTACGCTTTCGTGAACCCATTTCGTGTAATTAGTACCCCAAGGTATTTTCCACAAAGTAAAATAATGCTGTTTTAAGAGAAATGCTTCTACTAAAGAGCTCCTTTGGTCTAACTAACGTAACGCTAGAGAATTGGAACCGTTTAATTACATTTGTATCAGACATTTACATTTAGGAATATTTTATTCCTAATGAGGTAAAATTTACTAGAGAGCATCATAAATTAATACTATCTCTATGAAAGTAAATTACACGCAGTAATTACATAGAGATTGCTTTATAACCCACGCTGGGAATATTATTCTAAAGAATCGAGAGGATTCTTACCTGAGCAAATGTTCCGCATCACCAAAACTAATTGAATGAGCAGGAATGATGAATTTATTCTTGTGCTTCTGTAAAAATAAACCACACGTCGAGTGAACCACATGCTATATTGACTGACTCTCAATCAATTTGTTGTCTTCGTGGTTCAACTCTATTGAAGAAAGCATAATTAATGCTTAGAGGCTGTAGTTAGTTATCGTGTAAACGAGTAACCAACTGTGTCCTTTGTATTAGCATGATCCCAGACAGCTAGAGCAATAACGAGGATCAGAGTAGAACCACTTAAAATTACCGTTTTCCCGTGACAATAGGCCGCCCTCGTTAATTAAGCCGCATGCTATCCTTCCTATGTTGTATAGGGGTATCTTTCGATGTTGAAATTTTTTCAAAATATGATTTTTTTAACATAAGGCGCGGCCTATTGTGAAGGGAATACGGTAATGGGAATCCATAATCCAAAAAGTATTAAGTGCCTGCCTAATCCAGGCAAAAGCTCACCTGAAACTCGTGTATTTGCCCGAGTGTCAAGAGAGAGCTGCGGCGTATGGCACTTGAAGGGAGCTGTGGACCATAATCCTGAGGATCAGGATAGAACAATATGGCTGCAATACCATACGCCGATCCTACAGCTGCCTGTTACATTTAGTGAAAGTGGAGAGTGTTAATACAAATTATAAATGCATTCTTCGGAGGTTTGGTACATCAAACCGTAATAATGGGTATCTCTAAGACGAGTAGTAACGAACGACCGTAATGATGTACAAACACAGGACGAGTTAGAAACAAAAACAAGGCGTATAGTGTAAAACGGTTAAAAGTTCTCTTACTACTTTTGATGGATGAGGTCCACCAAAGCGTATCAGAGCTATAGATCCATTCAACGGGATTTTAGACCTCCTTAGAAACTCAAAATCATTCTGAGTTCCATAGTGGCCGTAAATAAGTGTCCCTGTAGAACAATCATGCATCAAGTTTCAGGTCATTTTTGTGTCAATAGCATTAGGAATAATTTTACAGACATCCAAAGTTTGAAAATATAACTGAAATCGTTTCGCTTGAAAGCATCAGAAGGGTAGTAGCAAGGGAAGTATGTTTCATTCCACTACATTTTTTATCACTTCAGATCCACTTTCACGTAGTGTTTATAAATCGTGGTATAACGAATCTGTGTAATGTTTTGCGGAACTGTGAACAAGAATTGGGGACAACGCATAGTACTATGTCCATAAACTATAGGTTCTATGTAATATTCGGCCATTTGTATGCATGTCATGCTAAGTTGTGACAGCAGTCTTCCGTTTTTCTATGAATGAAAGCCTGTTTTGACAATAGGAATCCTTTCTTTGTCTAACTTTCTACCACAAACAGTAACAACAAAATAACTAGACGAAGAAGTTTTGTAGGCCAACGCAGTATACTATAGAGAAGTTGGACCGTTCTCATTCTGGTTGGTTGACCAACTTGTGAGCGAGTGTCTGAGGATGATCTTTGTAATTTAGTTCAACCAAATATGCCATTCGCCATTTATTTCTGCTTTCAGATTAAGTATTGAGGGTACTGCAGACGCAACGGATAATTTTATAGGTTAAAAAACCATTGACCAACGCATTAACTATTCGTTATTCATAGAAAACTGATGGAAAATTAAAATGTTAAGGAAAATGTTAAGAAGCGGATTGTAGCGGAGAGAGGAATTTATTTATTTCTGGTTCATTTATTTCTAGGTACTAGATTTCTAGGCAAGTCTTTTATTACGGTCGTATGACCTATAGTGTAACTAGTGATAGAAGAATATGTAAATGTTGTACTGGCTCGGCACTTAAATAAAGACTCATATCAAATCGATGATGCATCTTACTTTGCGGTTATAACAGATTTTTTTGCAGCGTTATGCACGTCAAAGTCTAAGAATAATAAAACTGTATAAACTAATCCTAATAAAAATCACATCAACCCTTAATTCGGGTCAATAAAGAAATAAAATAAAAATCAATTAGAGAATCCAGTTGTAATTTTACTCCACTGTGTACCATCAACCATAAACAGAACCATCATCTCTCTGGCATATTATTTATGTTTTACAGGTAAATCTACTACTAGCCAACAAAAGTGACAACAACAAATTCGCTTAGACAGGGAAGGGACATTTCCGGGAATTTATCGAGCGTGGGAATTAAACTTTGCCTACGGATCTCCGAGTTTTCCCGTTCTCCACACGTAATTAATGATTAATTACCAATTATCCGTTGACAAGAAAAAGGACGGTGGTCGTGCCTCCCCAATTAATTTTATCTGCTCCGTTTCCTCTCCGAAACGATTAATTCTTTGTTTTGGGGTTTAAAGTATAAACCAAAGCTCATAGAAAACTCACAGTTTCTCGGAAAAGGAGCTTGTCTTTTCGTGGCTTTTGATGCCATATTCTAGCGACAGAATAGGGGAGATTTACAGTGAAGTAGTCAGAATTTCGCATCTAGTATTGCTTTTGCTTTGCATTATTATACATTTGATATGAATTTAATAATATTTGATACTCACTAAAACTACCACTCTATTCACATTCATATTCAACCAGTTTCTTACCCAATCCATCATACTTCTGGTCTTGTAGTAAGACAGATTTACTATTTAATTTTCAAGGTAAACTATGCAAACGTTTTTAGCTTTACCATTAAGCTCTGCAGGAGGAGAAAAGGCAATCACTGGACGGTCATTTGGGAGATTGACATCATCTCCAATCTGGGATGTCGTGAAGATCACCGACCCATTCTTACCCAGTACCTCGGCATAGCTGATCCCTGTTGATCTATATTAATCAAAAACAGTACCAGTATATTAAAAGGTAATCAGTATGTTAAAAGTCCTGTCTCAATTTTTTAAGTCATGAAAAGTAATAGGGCTGAAACTTTGATTATTTTTTCGGACAATTTGATGATTTAAACCGGGCTGAAATTTAATAACCCAAAAATATCAATCGACCAGCCATAAACTAAAAGCTGTAATGTGTCTCAAGTCTCAACATTGAAATGAAATGAAGAGGAAATGATAGAAATGGTCAAAACAGTTATGAAACCATAATTGCCAACTTACAAACAAAATCAATTCGAAAGAATGACCAGTTTTGGTCTGGAAAGTTTTGTTCTATCCCCCATTTCTTTCCACTTTATTTTTTTCTACTTCAGCAGTTTTTTTTAGCTTTCCCTTACATTATACACCAAATGATACTTAGGTACCCTTGTGCACTAATATTCTTGAGAGTTTTACCTCTAGTCCGTGTAGCTACCTTAGTTTGTGCGTTTATTGCTTGAGCTCGTAGAAAAAAACGGTCCAACACCAAGTTCTTTGAACTCTTTCAAAGGAAATAAGAGTCAATTTAAAGAAAGGACACGACAGTCAATTTGAGTCCAGCTAACTCTGTCCCTTTGAATTTCATTTTGCTCTCTAATATAAAAATTCTCATTTCCTTGTACCAATTGTCAACCTACTTGCCGGAAAATGAGTATCAAATCAGGGCTAATAAATATTTTGAATTGTTAGCCTCATGTGGATTTTAACCCATTTCATTCTCGACATGACATACAATATGACTTTTCTAGCCGGATCTTACAATTTATGAATTTATTAAATCTTATGATAGTACCTGAACGATTGTGCTTTACTTTAATTTTACTTTTACATCAGTGCCCTAAATAAGATATTGGCATAATGGTAAAAAATATCGATTTAAACCAAGGTTTATTCAAATCTGTGTATGTATAGATGAGGGAGTCGACTGAGATGAGACGTTCGTTAGTTTATTTGTTAAAAGCTTTCTTTCCAAAGGATGAATTTCCGGTCTCTCTTCCTATTTGAAGTTACAAAATGTCGACATACTAAAAATTACAATGGCTCTGCTGGCTGTAGGGATCGTGAGCACGTCCTCCAGGACATTTTAATGAAGACGCCTTGCAAAAACCACTGTCATTGTGCAAACTTTAAGAGCTGTGATACTTACGGACGGGCCTACCTACTGGCTACTACTATCGATATTTTCTCCTTCGTTGATCATAGACAAAAAAATCAACGGTGCAAAGTAGTCATGAAAAACAAGATGGCATGCTTGCGTCAAAGATTTGAACAAAAAAGTATGAGTTCGATAAAATATACTTTCACTGCTTCCCTTTAACATTTGAGTATTCGAGTTCGTCTATGATATCGATATTGCCTCGTACGCCGGATTGCTAAGGAGAAGAAAATACTTTCAAAAAGATTACTTTTTTGTCTCAAGAGAAACAGGGCTGATTTCTGCATAACTTATCTTCGTTCCTTTGCTAACAAGCGGTGTAATGCTAAATGTAGCAGGTATTTCTCAGAACATCTAATCTCTAAGCCTCTCTATGATATTAATTACCTGCATACTTTCTGACATCCACCTGCCCATGCACTTTCATTACGTATTGATCGAAGGGAATTTCAATAAGTCAAGTCTTTAGAAGATCCTTTTTATTAGAAGTCAAATCATCCCATGATTCTACCTCGATGGATGATACCGAGTTTATGCATACTACCATATATAAAATCATTTTTTATTTGTTGGTGAATATATTCTTGACTCTGACAAAAGCGAAAATTAATTGCATTCACTACCACTGCATAAAACGTTCAGCCCGAATTATTCATCTACATTTTTTTTACTTGGAAAACTTAAGCTTTCCTTTATTCTAACGAATCATGTAGGTAAATTTCTTCCATCTTTTACTTAAAACTACAGCTACCACTATTTATATTTCTACTGACTAGCAATTATCCTACCTATAATTTTTTGCCATTATGAAAGTAATATTTCGCGTCTTAATTCACACATCTAACCTCTGTTTTTTTACTTAACTGACATTATATCCAACAACCTACAAGTTTCACTTGCTAAAGAAAAACAACATGAATAAATTCTAGCTAAATATTCTTACAACTTTCTTTTCAGTTGACAAGTAATAATCCGTCTCTTGTGGGAATTAAATAAAACAAAACAAACAGAAAGTTTCATTCCACAAAGGCCGCATAAAGGTCATACTAACGTCAGAGTAACCTCCATCTAGTCCCTTATTATTCTGTGCATCACCTATCCGTTTCCTTCACTCCAGTTATTCTATGTATACTTATGTCTTACAACCAGAATATAAAGACGTGGATTGTAGTTTTATGTCTAAGGTTGTGTAGTTAGAGTGTTCACTTAAAAGACTGTTTTTTGCAACAAGATCTAACCAGCAAGGAGAAGGTCCTGTCATGTTTTTGTTTTCCTCTCCCCAATCGCATTACAATTCAAGTTCCATCTCAGAATATACTCTTTTTTCCTACATTATATTATTTCTCTTCAACACCATATACATGTATCATCATCCAGCACTGCACTGGGCAAGGTGCTAGTTTTACAGTTGCTTATAAAATGTAGTTTCTTTCTGCATTAGAAGATCGGATGTCCTTTAAGTGGTATGCAGCTGCTGAGAAACGAGGCTAAGGTACAGCCAAGTGTAGTCACGGCACGATATGGTGAAAGCAAATCGAGCTCCAACCGCAAAACACCATTCTATAGATTTATTTACTTGAAGAACTTACCAACCAGGCAACCCACATCGGAAGAACTAGTTGGAGAAGACTAAGAAGAAGATAATGCATAAGTGATACAGTTTGGAAACCACTTGGAGAAGCTTCCTTTTCTAAACTGGAATTCTAAACTGAAGACTCGAGAAGAGAAGAACGAAACCCATCATTCCTTTCCATTTTATATCCTTTGGCCTATTTTATTTATCTAAGTCTGACAGCCAGTCGAAGTCTGGTGAAACTTGTACATTTTTGTAGTTAGTAGTAGTATAAAAGGTAGTAGTATGGTATGGTGGCATGGTAGTAGTAATAGTAGCAGTGGTGGTAGGTAGTATTAGTATTAGTATTAGTAGTAGAGTAGCAGCCGCAGCAATATTGGTAGTAGCAATGATACAACTAAGATTTTTTCATCCCTCTGAATTTTGTATTATGCATGGCACAATATTTATTGCAGAATGAACTCGAAAACAAAATGTATACAAATAAGCAAAATCCTTTGGAACGTAGAGTTATACTTGGAGGTTAGTAGGAAAGAGAGCGTTATTGCCTTCTTTTTTTGAAAGACGAGAAGAAGAAAGTTGGGAAAAGTGAACCAGAACGGAATAGGAAAAGCTTTTCCATCACAAGGCCCACATTTTCAGTGTATAGTACAAATTGTATCCGTTTAAAAATACATATGAGTTACACATGAAATACTACTGCTGGTTGGTCGGTTGGTAGATAGTACTCAGCTCAAGATCAGAGGTTGCTACTTTGTAATACAACTAAATGTATTTTAGGCACTTGAATCCAAGTACTTCTCTCGCCTTGCACTTCCAGTCTGGTGCCAAACTTTCAAGCAGCAAAAAACTCAACCTCACTCAGAAAGAGACAAGACAGACCATTTCTGGTTAGGTGACTACAAAAGCAAAAGAGCAAAAGACAAAATAGTCCTTATATGTATGACTTAGCATAATTTCTTAGACAAATGTGACTTGATTAAATTTGATACAGCGTTACAGTTCAGATAGTAAAGTTAAGCTAATTGTTGGGAATGGGGCATGTAATAGTTTACTACCTTAAACAAATCTAATTCTAACTTAGAGTATAGTTTAAGGAAAAAAGGTTACATTGCTGAGTGATCAAATCTGAGTTCCATCCTTGTGTATAGTTTAACTTAACTATACCGTATTCCCCGCATTAATTACCCCACCCCGATTTAATCCCCCATGGAAAATTGAAGTTTGAAACAATAAAGCCCCAGGGGATTGATTCGGGAAATATACGGTATATTTATACACGTTAAAACCGTAAAACAATTAAAGAAACGTAATAAACTGTGAAGCAGTCAAAATTCAATTTCCCTTGACTTTTACCAGTCCTTCATTTCGTTTTCAGGGAACGATGTAAATCTAATATTTTGTTTATAAAACTTTATCCACGCTTGCTTACGCATTGCTCTTAGCAGAATTAAGGTGATGAAGAAGAGACAAGCCAAGACTGTAATTACATTCTCAATAATTAGCAACTATCTCAGACCGAACTTGAACTGGGGTAAATAAGTTGACAAGTTGGAGTAATAGAATGTAAATTTGCCTACAACTAAATAAAAGTGTAGATATCTCAGTTCCGGTGAGAAGTCTTGAATAAATCGTAGGTACTTTAAAAGTGCGTACTTCCTTTATAAACTCATTCCCTTGTTTTATTGTAATCCTGCTTCAACTATAATCTACCGCTACTGGTAATGGTAGTATATTTTAGTGTAAGTGTGAATAAATTGTGTGCGCAATAAAACTTGGGCGAAGGAAATAGGTGTTTTGAGACAGATCTTAGTATTAGTTGGTTGGTTGGTAGTCTCAGTCAAATATACGACCGTATAAAGAGTGAAAGTTAAGTAAACTTACTTTGTAAGCAATGTTTTGTGCTGTTCAACCCTGACAGACAAGCCGTAACTTCTCCACAAGTCCCTGATGACCATCGCCATTGATTTCCCTTCTGCTGTCCCAGCACTATGTACATCTTGACTAAATCTTCTATAGACGTAGCCATCCAGGGAGGGTAATATTATTATTGTACGGAAGAATGGTAGAAGAAGGACAAACGTAGTGTTGAGGTGGATTGGTACGATGAGAATGAATCCCAAAATGATCATAGAATGGAGACGACAATTATTATCAAATTAAATTACTATCCCAGTTCTTCAGTTAGGTAGTGCTTTCATCAACATCTTTCTTTTCTACACTAGGTCATATATTAATTATACAAACCTACAGTAGTCTGCTTTCACTAAGGAATATAGACCAACTTTTAGTTTGTTAGGGAAATAAAGTTGAAAGTAAAATCTTGAGAGATTTTGTTTATAACCTTGCTTTCATCAAGAGTTGAATGAATGTATCTACTATCAACTAGGTAGACTGGGATTTCTTTATGTAGTTATTTTCGTTACACTTTCCTAAGTTTCTCTTGATTGTGAACACATTTGAAGTTAGTTTTTACAGAGATGTCTGTCTGAATTTGGCAGCATGGGTGAAAATAAATTTGGTGAAAGTAGGCGATGAGAAAAATGAGATATTTTTACTGTGGGGAATAAAGTGTGTAAGATTTCCAGCGAGATGCTTCTGCTAATGAGTTTTGTGATTTGTGTGGGTTTTTAGGATTGTGAATTAGTTTAGTCTGCATTCACTTAGTATTGAATTTG
Organism: Hydroisotoma schaefferi; assembly: GCA_034682405.1. Classification (NCBI taxonomy): domain Eukaryota; kingdom Metazoa; phylum Arthropoda; class Collembola; order Entomobryomorpha; family Isotomidae; genus Hydroisotoma; species Hydroisotoma schaefferi. The sequence continues at coordinate 42,347 of JAQFZX010000285.1, forward strand.
TCAAAGGGGATACCGATCATATCATATAGATCAAGAGTATGTTTTGACATATTAGGCATTCTTATTAGTAGTAAATATCCATGTATGTGTAGAATTAATTTAAACTGAAGTGAAAGCTATTAATACACAGATATAAATAAAGTTTGAAAATTAAAGCAGTTTTACTACATGAGGAATCCATACCAAGGTTAACCCATACTCATTAAATATGATATTTATGTCACTTGAATATAGATCAGTTGGACTTCTTAAGTATATATGAATCTATCAAAATCGATGGATCTACCAAATACCATAAAAGAAAACTGCCTACTTACTTTAGATTACGACGCATATTTTCGGCACTGATTTCGCTCAAAACATCGTGAAATGAAGGCTCATTAATATCATGATCATGCGACGACGAGTACCACATTGATGGGGCTGGAGAAGGGTCTAATATATTTTGTAATGAATCCCCCGAGTTATCTTCATACTTCAGGTTTCCCTTTGTTTGGGCTGAACCCACTACAATCTCTGCAGTTTTATTAAAATCTCGAATACCAACGCTAAATCCGGTAATGAATCCCACTAAAAGTACTACTCCCGACAGGCATATAATCTGCATCTAAATAGAAGGAAGAAAATACAGCAAAGCATTAAAGAATATTTTATGATCATCTCAAAGAATTAATTCATCAAAAGCCCACCAGTCAGCATCATCAAGCCGAAAGAGTCAACTCTATCCATCTGAAAGATTAATTATTGACTAGTCTTTGCTCTGTAAATGTAGTTGGACTGAAGATCCAACTGTGACCACTCCAGTTGGATCGTCAGTCCAACTACTCTAAATGTACTCATATGTGTGGGTATACAAGCAAATAAACCCATCAGCAATAACTATACTACAAGGCTCTTTTTGCCTGTGACAAACTAGAGAGCATTCGCTTCTTCATAACTCATCTAAAATCTTTCATAAAATGGGAGGAAGTTTTCGACAGTTCTAGGCCTCGATTCAGCTTACAAAGCAGCCTAAACGATCAGCAAAACTGGAGCAAGAACTTTCTTAAGAAAAGGGAGATGATGAGAAAGATAACTATATTCTTTTAGTTCGTGTCATAACTTATCTCTCGACAAGAGAGTAAGTTAAAGCAGAAATCAACTGGTAATAACTTACTTTCTCTTTAAGCCCCGTTTTGCGATAGGTTTTTTTACGATTAATAGCATGAGAAGATGTTAAAGGGACATTCGGCTGGGAAAAGGTTGTTGTGCTTGTTGGAGTGTCTCGTCCTTGGTCATAGTCGTGGTCCTCCAACGTTAGTTGCTCCTCCATACTGATCTCGGTCTCATCGTCATAGTCCCAACGTCTGTATTCCTTTTTAACCATCTTCCTCGTGGATATGGATGGGTATTATCGGTGAATGTAGGTGATCTTATGTCTAAAGATGTTCCCAGGCGGAAGCTCTTCTCCTTTATCTGCAAAGTTAACCAACTTTTATCAGATTTTATTGGGGAATTAGTTTTTATTACTATGTTGATCTTATCCTTTTAGTTAAGGAGATTGGTCTGCTTATAAACTTAACTTAATTGAGATAGAAGTACTATTATCAAATGGTTTAACTGTGGGTAAGGATTTATAATTATTATACAGAGACATTTGCTCCGTGTCATTATCAATGGATTAAATAACCTTAAGGTTTTATTATCAACGCTGTTTTACCCCATTATACCATTTTAATCACGAACCTATGTCGTGCACGAAATGAGGACTGGTTTTAGGTTAGATGTAAAAGATAATTTCGCATTTCGTGTGTAGGTAATCGAATTTTTATTTCATTTTCATTGCAGTAGTGTATCGTTTCACTGGTAAATGTGCTTTCATTAAAAAAGAAGGTTTGAACCGAATAATAGACGTAAATTTTTAAACATTTGGCTTAGTACATGTCTAAACGTAAGAAGGGTAATTCCATTGTTTTAGTAAAGGTGGGGTAATGGTTTAATAAATACTGTATAAACTTAGTGTTCATAATAATAACGCATGAATATATATTCATGAATGCTTACTTTCAAGTTTGTATATTTTTAAATTATCTTTAAATTATACCTACAAATCTAGTTTTGGCATTGATCGGTTTATAGAGTTATAATCCGTAAAGGTGGTTTCATTGCATAGCAATTTGTTGTGTGAAGTTAGCATTTTGGTTCCTCTACTTCTGCAGTTGTGACAGTTGTGAATATGTAATCGATATTAGTCTATTTTAGTGCTCCAGTTCAAGACTTTCTATTCGTTAGATTCATTTTAGTTTACTTAGGAGTAATTATTTATAATTTGTGAACATGCACCCTTTTACAGTTTAATTTTTCTCTTTTCATGTCTCCATTATACTATAAGTTTCATTAGTGTTGAAAGTAAACTTCCTCTATATGCGATGTGATCCAATCCCACTCCCGTAGCTGAAAAGTTAATTGGCTGGATTTGTTTAGCAAAAAATATCACAATGTTATTCTTATCACATCATCGTCTCAAAGAGATGTGTAAATACATTAAGAAATTAAGATTACTGCTAAATGTACGACATGGAACTAGCATGGCGTACAAATATACTTCATGCATAGGTTTCTTGTAGGTTTGAATGTTTGATAGCCCTTGCTACTTACATTCACAAACATTCATTACGGAAAATAAATTAACAAAAAGGAACTGTTTTGTTGATTAAAACTAAATCATATTTACCTAAACAATACGGACATAGCTCGTGATCTCGAAAATAATAAAATAAAGTATATGTAAGCTGTTAATTTCTAATATTTCTCATCTGTTGGACATTTAAGAAAACATTTTGGTCTAATAGCTTGTCTTCAAATCCTCAATAGAAGCTAAATTACGCTTACCTCTATCTACTTACTTGCTATATCCATCTCCTATAGATGCCTTCAAATTCTTGCCAATGATCTTCTATTGAAAAACAGCAAGTCATGGCATACCTACCCGTCGTCTGAGATTGAATGGAAACGTAACGTAATTCAAACAAAATAATAATAGTACTACTCAACTTTTTCTCCTTTTTTAAGGCTTCATTCCTTTTTTAATCAACTACTAGCCCTATCACGCATAGTTATACATTTTTTTTGTCCAAGAAAGGTTTTTGGCTGTGTATCACTTTTATAAGAAACGGAAGAAATTTCGCATAACAATACAACCTTTCTTCACCCTAAGTAAAAAAGAGAGTAGTAGAGAGCACATTCGCTATAGCATGAAAGTATCAAGTAAAATACGCTTTATTTCCGTCCCTCTTTTCATTTTACTTTCATCAAGCCCCTGGTTATAAAAGGAAGTTTTAACGATTATACCACTACTTAAGGCATCAAGACAAACAAAAATAAGAATCTTAACTATTATTATCAACCACAGCCATTCCCACTCACTACACAACTACCACCCTCCTCGGTTAATAATAATGTGACGAAAATGCCTTTTTTTTTATCTAAGATTCTTCTTTGTTCTTAGGTGAAATGAACTTCTAAAAGGACTCACCAAGGTGGCAGAAATGTTTTACATTTTGAAAATTAAAATAGTCTTTCTTCAACATTTTTTATCTAAAGATTATATAGCCCTGCTTCTACTAGAAAGAAACGAGATGGTAAAAAGCTACTGTCAACTAACTGACAGGCTCCAGTAGTTCGTATAGCTTTTTACCATTAACTAAACTTATGCAGACCTTTGCAAAAAGAATTTGCCATTATTTACACTAGGAAAACTTTAACGTTTTAAAAGTAGAACATTTTGAAAAGATTTTTCTTAAAGCGTGATGGGAAAGTTGATGTAAAGAAAAGTAAAGCTTCATGAAAAGTAATAATTACTACCACTACCATCATTATAAAAACGGTGTATTCCTTTTTTATCAAAGTAAATATACAATTTTTATTAAACTGCCAACCCAATGGCTGCTCAGCTTTTTGAATAAAAAGTCAATCTCGAGATGGGAAATTCGTCTGAATCATTCAGCTCTAAAGTTAAAGTAAAGCATTTCTCTGTAAATTTGGAATCGAGCAACTCACATGCATGCTTCCGTTTCATTTATACACATACTGAGCAAGTGAGCAGCCCAGCCATGCTATAATGTTATTACAAGGAACTTAAAAAGCTCGTCGCCGCCTGTCAACTTTCATTTACGATAGAGGAAAGCGTAAAAAAATAAACCCGTATTGGCATCGACGAGACATTGGAAATGGGCAGTACATACCACCATGAGTAGCAGCAGCAAGAGATGAGTAAGAACTGGAGAAAGGCAATTTTCTTAAGCAACTATCTTATGAATCCTTACTAAACCACTCACAACCATTACTGTTCCGTAGAACTACCTACTTAGCTCCTCAAAACTACTACAGAACATTAAGACCAGGACAGACAAATTGCTTGCACTTCTTTGTGCCAACCACCTACAGAAAATCATGCTCCTTTCTCTCTCTCTCTGAGGAGGAGTGGATTTTGGATTATTATGATGATGAGTTCCGTAAGTGATGATGATAGAGAGAGGGAGATTGTAAGGATAATGTAAAATAAAATAAGACATACAGATGGAACGGGGACCGATGGAGCATCTGCATACTAACTAGACATACCTACCTTGTCAGACACTTTCTTAGAGTAGTTAGATTTACAAGACTATTTTCCCTATCTTTCACTTTCTGTCTACCTCTGTCAGTCCTATTATTTGATGCATATATACTGAGAAAGGTTAAAGTATAGAAAAAATACTGATTCCAACTGGGGATTTTATCCCAACCTTGTTAACAGCCCCTAACTTAACGCTCACTTGTCGCCAAGTTACGTGACGATGAAATCATTTTATTCAAAGATATTCCCGGAGGTGTCATTTCTAGTCGTTGGGCATGTGAGGGAGTATATAGAAATCGTCACATTCAGATCCAACATATTCTTATCCTTATGTCTGTAGGATAGTATGAGTTGACATCTTTATCATTTATTGATATAGAAGGTTCTGGTTGTGTTTTATTAAGATTTAACCAGGCCTGGCTGCTGTGCATGTTTTTGATTATAGGAAGATTTTTTGATTATATTGCATTGTATTGCAAGCAGAAAGGTAGCCTTGAAGTTGATGAACGTTATGAAGATTCTAACTGTCAAGAAGAATCAATACCTTTGCACGACCACGTAGACAAGAAAGTAATGGAGGGGACGTGAGAAAATAAATTGATCGATAGAATTCCCTACGTGAAATTAAAGTATGAATTAAGAATGCCTTGCTGAATGGATGTGTTCGATGGTTAAGTAAAGATAACATTGCTTACGGTTGACGGTGACGGTGGACTTTAACACGGTTAACGCCTGGACGTAAAGTATGTGTGTGTACGAGGAGAGAATGTATATGGGACGACAAGGCAGAAAGGCATGTCAAAGAGTAACTTTTCCGTTTTTTTTGTCGGATTTGTCTGTCTTCTTCATGAATGGGGGAAGAAATTGGGGAAAACTTTGACAATAAAGTAGCATGATGATGACTTCTATGGGAATTTTTTACTTTCTAAAGACTTCTCAATGTTTCATGTCTTGGAGAATCATACATACAAGGTTTTCCCCGAGGGACAATTAAGCCCAGTATCTCATCCTTGATCCTTCCATTGTAATAATATTAATGCTTCTCTGATTAGGATGGAGACATGGAGGGAAAAGTTTTACAATAATGTCGTAAAGTGGATGTATTACAACTCTAAACAGGAGTTTAGACAGGATACGTTATGGTGGCTCTTAACAATGGTTAATATTATGTCGCCGTTGTCTCCGAAACTCTATTAAAAACTGTAAAAGGTTAGTTATAAATTTATTTAAGTACAGTGGTATTATGGACCTGAATAAAGTTGCATGTCGCTACCCGCCCTGGGCAATGGATTTCCTATCCTTATTGTTGACTTTCGCCTAAATAAATTTTGGTGCACACATTTGTCCTATTATTGACTCTCTGTATGTTCTTGTGGTTTAGTTGGATGGTTGGTTGCTGGATAAGAAGATGTAAAATATGTAGACAGGGAAAAGCAAAGTGTGTTATGAAACTGATTGAATACAAAACAGAAGCAAATTCAATGAAATCTTTCTTGAGTGTCCTTGGATAGAGTTGTGCTTAGTTTGATAAAATAAAGTTTTATTTAGATACTTTAGATCCGATCAGAAAAAGATAGAGAAACAGTTTAGAATTTCTGTAGAAAAAAGCTCACAGATCCATTCTTGAGAAAGATCCCTAAGATGCTGAAGATGAGAGAGAAAGAGAAAGTATGAAATAGAGGAAGAAGCTACTATGACATCAGTCTACCTTGTATTTCTACTCATAGGTAGATAATGCGCCAGAACCGAATGGGCTGGATGGATTTGATATGTTTAATGTATTCTTTTTGAAAGAACTTTTCTGTAGCTTGCTTGCTGAACGGCACAAAAGTTGAGTTAAGTTTTCCAGGGTGGTTACAGAACCCTACAGTACTTCTCAATTGAAAGAGATCGCTTCACAAAAGATTGAATTTGGTAAAGAGGTCGCATTTTTTTATTAAAAGGTAATGAGAATCGTTTCACGTAAGCGGACACACGGGCCTTTTCCAATTCGTATAAAAGTAAACATGTAAGCTGGAATTGTGGACCCTGAACTGTTTTGATAAGTCCTTGATAGATTTGCTGATGAAATATCAAACAAAAAAGATTCAAAGGTATTGCTTACTATTCTATTGCACACAGATTGTGCACCCTGTTGAGTAACCCAGCAAAGTGAAATGTGAAAAGCTTTTAACCATTATGCAAGTTCAGTCTTATTTTCATTTTACTTTCAGCTACCATTACCAAGCTACTAATTCTTGTTTACAGTTAAGTTTGAACTTTCAATGATATGAAGTTACAAAAATCCTATCATACAAAATGCAATGCCAAAGGAGTTCTAAATTCTGGCAAACGAATTTACAGTATCTATTTCCTATTACAGAAACTGACTGTAAAATTAAACGTATCCTTCAATTAATTTAACTATTAGATCAAGCTCTATGCAAAGCCAATTTCGTATCAAGTAAACACCGTAGCAATGGTTTATTGGAGAAGCAATGAGAATAAAAGTTTTATATCTACCTGGCTGGGCCAAAAGCCAAATCTAGTTGCGGACTCGAACTCGAAGAAGGCAAAAACTGCTTAGTGTAATGAAGTTGTACGAAAACGAATTAAGAGTATAGAAGTACTTCGTATCTCATTTATATCTGAACTGCTGTCGTTCACGAAAATGATAAGTAAACCTACTATTCGAAGTTATAGCGTAGAATCTTTAAATCTAGCAAGAAACCTTTTTTACGATTTTGGATTAGTCTACTGCAATCTGATTTTACCGAAAAGCTAGCCCGTAGCCTGTGCTTTCCCCTTCACTAAAACCATCAAAATAGTAAATCTTTGTGACTGAGAATAAAACCCCCATTTTTGACGAACCATTCTACTTCCAGTTACACCAAATGTTGAACTATCTTAGTTCTTTGCATATTATCTGACGAAAGGACACTTTATCAAACTGTTTTGAGACAGAAAGCATGTATACACTATTTAACTGCCTGAAAATTCTATAAACTTGCAGTTAATTAAGAACCTCCGGCGTGTGAAATTGTTTCAGATTTCGTTTTCCTTCTAAGTCTCTGCGACTTTAAAAGTGTTTTCGATCTCGGGTTCATTTATTTTACTACTTTCTGGAAAGTAAAATTTGCCCATAAAGTTACAGCATCATTTGAGAAGCTTTCTCTCTCTTCGTCTGGTTTATTACCCTGCATAGTGCATAAGAGTTCGTATCTTTCCTACTCACTTAGGTTTCGGTATTTTTAACCTTGTATGTTTTGGTCTGACGGGTGCACTTTGTACTGTTGGTAACTGAAAATTTTGGGATTTTAAAGTATTTTTTATTAAAAAAAAGTTTTAAACTCGTGCTGTTAAAAATAAATTAAGCTTAAAGAATTTTTATGCTGAGTTTACAAATAACAAAACTCCTTGTCTAGACTGTAGTATTTTGCAGCTAATTGTTTAATGTATGCTTTGCTAAGGCAAATTGTACGTCTATCCTTGGCAGTTTAATTTGCTTTTAATTTTAATATTATGGCGAATATTTAAAATGTGTAGTATAGGATAGTATGCGTGCCTTAATTCCGTGTCTGCATAATGATTCAAAGAAAAAAGTATGTTGATCGTTAAGACTAAACTTAGCGTCCGAAGGCTAAAGTGCAGTGTGGTGGAGAAATAAATATTGTACTGTGTGTATACTTTCACTTGTAGTTACTTTGCAACTTCAAGCGATAGCTAAGTACAACTGACTGTAAGCTTTCCATTTGAGAAGTTATGTTTGTGGTAGATGGTAAGAGTAATGTGTAGTGTTTTACTCCACATTTATTGCACATAAAAGCTTGTGTAAGTAAATGGATTAAACCTCGTAAATTCTCTTCACATAGCGGTAATCGGTTTATTTTACTCCAAAATCGAAAAACTATCAGAAAACGGCTCTTCGGTAAACCCAGCAGTTATAGGAACAATTTCTCAGACGAACTTAAACCAAGGTTTGCACACAGAAATAAAAAGCAATTAATTGTCTATATGCCGCACGCATCGCATATCTCTGACAGCCTCTGTACGAAATCCAAACTAAACTCTTTCCTTTACAATGTGCCTCGCTTCTAACAACTTTATTGACTTGAGGAACAAATTTATACTAAAAAATGAATTTAAATTGAACATCTCCTACCATGCCTTACAACTCCCGTCAACCGTCGTCAAGAAGTCAACATTATTCTGAAGTCTCGATGGAAAATAGTTTTGAGAGAGAGTAGAATCAATATCAACTTTCCAGCCTGCCACCACCATACCAGTAAGGAAACATCTCGTAGGAAATACCCAGCCCTAAAGCACCGACAGTCAGGTAAACCAAGGATCTTTATGTTGTGGACAAAATCTCGAAAACTTGTTAAGGTATTTCTGCCTCACGTCGTACATGAAGTTACCAACCGGATCCACAATCCACCTTCTTCCTACCTCCATCAAAACGATAATACAGTTTGGAGTCTAAAGTTTGTATTGGGAAGGGGCAAGAAAGAAGAGGATATTAAATAAGACGTCAAGAAGGCCCTTTTCACCCCCCCCTTTTCCATCATGATGGATGGTCCTAGGCTTTTTGATACCTTGGACTTTAAAACTTCTTAAGTAGACTCACTTAGCGTGTGGAAGTGACAGATTCTTCCCGTCATATTCATGTGATACCATTCAATCTGCCGTTCTGATTTCCTCAAATACCCATAGCCCCTTCTACTTATATTACATTATCACAGAAATATTATAATATCCTCAGTCCGCTCGTAAAGTACAGCCACCTAAGGGACACGCTGCCTGCATAACATCTCTCTCAGTTTTACTAGACAAGTCGTAATGTCATTCAGGCTCTGACAGGGAGTCTCATCTTCTTGGCATATCTTCGCAAGTAGTCGTCTTTCCATTTCGTCGTTTGAATTGCAGCCATCCGAGCTATAACAGGATGTGATATGATATCGGGATGACATAATATTACTGGAATGATTTGATTTAATGCAACCCATTCAGCTCACAAGGATATCCCACCTGCCACTAGCATTGCATTCGTTTGGGCCTTTTATATTGGAATTTATGATCGGGAATGAAAACCCCCCTTTCATTTCATTTCCACAGATTTCTATTTTTATCAGAAAAATATCCTTGAAATTTTATAGATTTATGATGGATTTTGGAATTTAGTCGGGAGAAAGTTGAGAAATCCTGGAGAAAGGCTGCAGTATTTTGTAGCTGGTTTTTTTGGGGTTTTGACATGTCCATTGTGAGAATTTTTACGTGCAAGCGGGAGCAAGTCTCGCACATTAGCGGATTTGTTTTACTTTTGCGTACTATTTTTATTTTTATTTTTATTAAATTGTAATTGACTCGTTTTTTTTAAAAGAATCATTTGGACTTTTTTTAATTCAGTAAATATGTCGAAATTGGAGCAAATGTGTAACAAAGTGGAGAAGGTGAGTTCACCCGCTTTTGTCACCACTTTGGTAACCTCGCAGCCGACGCAACGGTAAGTACATTGTTAGCTCTCTTTCTTGGGGTTTTAACATGAAGTTTTCTGTTGTTTTTTCATAAATATCCTAAATCCTCACCCAGATACCGCGGGTTGTATGTATAAAAAAGTATATTTAACATGGGAGAGATACCCCTTTTAATATGTAAAAGATTGGCGTGCGGGGGAATTAAGGAGGGCGGTGTATGGGCGAGGATTTTTAGGGTATTTTGATTAAAATGATACAATATTTATAACCTGTCTGTAGGTTTGATTAGGCTTGGTTTAGTTTTGACATTCAATTTTCTGGACGTTTTTTTACAGTGATTTTGAAGTATTTAAAGAAAAGCTTGAGGTACTTATCTAGCTTTTTATTGCTTGACACAACCGCTTCGGTTTGATGCCATTTTAGTCTTTTAACTGGGAAACCGAGGAGAGGACAGGAAAAGGGGCTATTTTTCTGTATTTTTAAGAACCGTTTGAATTAATTATTTAGTTGCAGTTTATTAAATTTCGTGGATTCATTTTGTATTTTGTTTGAATGATATGATGGGAAAAAGACTAACCTTGAAGTTCGAAACGAAATGACACAAATGGGAGATTTAATTGATTATTTTTGTCTTGAATGTATTTGTTTTTGTTGTCTTGAAGGATAATATTCAAAACATGGTCTAGCCTAATGGACGGACATAAAAAAAGCCAAGAGCGAACTACAATATTGACAACAGAGCTGGACCTGCTCAAAGGGTATATAGAGCGGAAAGGGACGCAACTTCGACTAGAGAAAGCATTGTTGTTAACCAAACGGATTTACAAGCTAGGATCAAGATGGTGTACTAACAAGTTCCTCCATGAATTCAATTTGTTCAATGACGGAGTGCAGCAATCCCTTGAGGGTTTAGGACGGAAAAAATCATCCAAGGGGAAAGCCAAGAGGACTACGATGACGATAAGCAAAAAGAAGAGTGGAAATACCAGCGAACAAAATGACATCGTCAGACTCCCAAGTCGTCAATGGGCTAATTGGATTATTTATTTGATTTTGAGGGAAACTCTCATCTTGGCGAAGGTAAGTCAACTAAATTAATTCCCCTCGTCTACCTAAATCCCATGGTTGCTCCAGATAGAGAGGTTGTCACAACGGAGCTTAGCTAAGGCATCGCATAGTTAAGTTTAGTAGTGCCCTACATTTTTCAGACTTGAGGGCTTATTGACACAAATATTTCTACAGCCAACTCATCAAGAAGGAGCCTGATCTAGTTGATGAGAATGAGGCTGTTTGATAAAATTCCCTTGCAATTTGTATTGTACTCCTCTTGTATCTTGGCTCTGTTGAGTTACGGCGTACTTAACTACTTAGGCGGCGTAGTTAACTTAACGCCGTTAAGAGGAACTATGATTGAGACATGATGATTTACTGATCTAGTTTTCTATTAATTATCGCTGTATTTCACTTTCCTTTCTTTTAGATAAAGTTCGAGTGTGAGCGAACAGTAAACTACTGGTTGGGCCTTATAAGTTCTTCTCATCATGCTACGGACTCTCTAGTGGCAGTAGGAATCCTCTCTAGAACGTGGTAATAATAATGCTTTTATTCCTAAATGAAATCGTTGATATCATGATCTCTCTTACAATCTAGTCCTAGAATTATTAGGAAGAGGTCTTAAAAGGGTTATTGATAATTGGGATAAGGACTACTTTACTTTTCCACTGTAACTGTATTATTAAAGGTACGTCAGCAGTGCTATAGTACAGGATTTCTGTGAAGTAATATTCCCAACGGTATGTAAATTAACCACCCATCTGGAGCCAACCAAGGCAGAAAATTGGCTGACGGATTTCGAAACTCCAGAAAATCTTAGTGGCTGGCTAGAAAAGATTTTAGGAAGTCCTTTCATACCGGCACGGCTAAGGTAAGTTCTAGTAAGAATGAATCGTGGTCTGTCGCTTACGTCTCAGCAGATAGAAATGAGAAAGCTTTACTTCTGTTCTGGCTGTAGCAGGGGTTTGGAAGAATTAGGGAAATCTCGCTCTAAAAAGGCTAAAATGGATACAGTTCTTAGTGAAGTATTCAAGTCTGAGACGATTCACAAAGGAAGATCAAAAAGAGAAAAGGAAGACTCAAGAGTCCCTTTAGTTACTGGAATTTCTAAGACTGATGATGAAGAAGACATTGGTGTTCCCGTTGGGTTGTCCGATTCAAAGATACTTTCAAAGAAAGCTGGAAAGACCATAAAAACGAAACCCACCGAAACTTCAAAGTTAAATGAGCATTGGACCTTATTTTTTAAAAATTATAAAACTAAGCTAAAACAAGAGAAAGGCAGAAAGCAGTTTTTAGTTAGAATACGTAAGTACCAACAAAATGAGTCAGATAAGCAAATAGTTAAACGTTTGCAACTATTTAGAAAAGTAATTAAAGTGGGAGACTATGTTAAAATTGTATCCGAAATAGAAAGTTTAAGGAAAATGTTGACGAAGAAATTAAAACAATACAAGTAATCTATCTCGAGGTGAATTTTCTCTTTACTGTCATTTCCCCTAAACATTTTATTTTCAATCAAACGCATTTACTCATGCAAAAGATAAAAAATATTCACTACTATGGCTATAGATCGATATTACTTTTCGAAGCTAAGGAAAGATTTAAAGATAAATCAAACTTTTGGGTTCCATCCAAGTCTAGAGGTTTGCTTTATGGTTATTGCTAGGAAAGAATATACGCATCGAATGCACCAGTACAGTGAAGTTTTAGTGCACGAGGAAGGTCCGCTGAGGTTGGTTGGTGTGATATTCTCACGAAGGTTGTTTTAGTTCGTCAAAGTGCGAAAACTTTTGTAATGATATTCATGTCCTTTAAGTGACTATTGCGATAAGCGGCAGCTGTATTACTAACATGATATTAAAGACGTATTGTAAGGTTTTTTAGCTTGAGGAAGGCATTATAATATGATAAGATGTCACATTATTTTTATCTGAAAGCAGTCTAGAAAGTGGTGGCTGGTTTTCTCCACTTGTACACGTTTCTAGAAAGTAGAAATTTAAAACCTACCGACAAACCTCACTTCCATCATGCATGGACAGACTTCTGCACTTCATGAGTTTGTTTAATCAGAGAGGACAGGCGAATTTAATGATATTAGAGGATGAGTGAAGTTGTTTTCCCCCTTGCCTTGTTGAGTTGAACTCAAATTTCAATGAAGACTAGAGAGGATGACTTAGGTAAGGTATGTCAGCAAACTTCTTCGACTGGTTAAAATCCGCATGTAAATAATCAACCAAGTGAGTGAGTAGGCTAACCCAGAAGTCAGTTCTAACTTTTGACATGGAGTAACGCTACTTCTTAAAAGGAGAAAGTTCAGTCACTTTGGAAAGAAAGCATTGTCTCAAGTGGAAAAAGTGTCGAGTTCGATTTAATCTTGACGACTTTCTTACTTAGAATTCGTAGTTTACTTTGAATTACAGAATAAGTCATGCACTCGTTCCCCTTACATTTGTTCTTTCTAGCGTACGCCATGCGTCGTTAAATGATAAACTTTCATTGGACTGTCCTGTAATAACTTTCTCAACATTTAAAATTTAAAACCCTTAAAACTATATATCTAAACTATGTAAAGTTTAAATTGATAAATCACTTCAACCTACAGCAGTTTTAATTTCGGGCAATAAAATGTACCCATTTATAAATTCGAATAGTTTAAACTATTTATCACTTTTGTATTCTCAACGCCCCTTCAACCCCTCGTTAAACCTTTGCCTGTATATGCAAATGAATAATTAATCATTCCATTCAAGCCAACAGTCTACTCGCAGGCTAGATAGAATCTAACCGAGATGTGCTAAAGAAGATAATAATATTAGACTACCGTAGAGAAAGTAAGGGGCTCTGAAATAAAAATGCATTCATTCATCCACACAATTTAAAAACGAAACTTCAGGGAAAAGGAAAATACAGCACTCATTCCTAGCCAGGATCTTGCCTTCACTTAATCATTCCTAAAGTAGAAATTTAAATCTAAACTCTTCTTTGCCACTGCTAGGAGAATCCCACCTAGGACAACTTTACCTTAGTAGCTTAATGAATCCACGAGCAATAGTGTAGGGAATAGAGCACCCGCCCAACTTAATAAATATCTACCTTAACTCCCACTAGCAGACGCCAACTAACCATGCATCTAGTTAGAAGAATTTAAATCTATTTGATACATACAACAAGCTCTTTCACAAGGTCTTCAGAGACTTAAAATAACTAGGAATAAATATTTTCCGGTGTGTTTTCTTCAGAATCAACCTCAGCGGTCCCCATCGCACCACGCGTTCTATTTATCACTTTCTCTGTACTCATTCCATATTATGTACGAATTTAACTCTGCAATGTTACAACGTTTGCCTGCAACCGGCAGAGGCCAACATGATGAAAATCCCTTGGCAGTTAGTTCAACTTACTATTACTATACTATTGTACTTACTCCAAGCTCACTTGTATTTCTGGTAGTAGTAGTAGTAGTCGTAGTAGTAGTAGTAGTAGTAGTAGTAGTAGTAGTAGTAGTAGTAGTATTAGCAGTAGTAGTAGTACTGGCAGTAGAGGTAGCTGTACTGGTTTTAACTAGAAAGCTTTCATGTCCCAGTGATAAAACAGGCTTATAAAATCTTCAAAACTCAAGGGTGTTCATTTTTCAAAGAGTGTATACTGAAAAACAAAACAAAGAGCTTTCAGTATTGAGCTTCACTTTCTCCAACCAACCACAATATCTATCTTCCACTTCACTACCAAATAAAGCCTATCTCATAGACATATTCAATAGCTAGAGAGGCAAGAAGAGACAGAGTGAAAGAATGCAAATAAACAACACACCACAAGCTGAAATAAACTGAAATGAAGACACTCAGCCAGCAAATGCTTTATATTGGATTGCGTATTTTACAAATATCTCAAGCTTCAGCTTAGCGTAGAACTCAATTGTAGTTGGGTTGTTTTCTGGTTCTGGTTATCTGTCTGACGGTGGTGGAAGGGGTTGATGGTTTTTGCGATAGAATAAATAAAGCAAAATGGATGTGGAGAAAGGATACGACGAAGGAAGTAAGAAAAGCCGCAAATCAACGCAAACCAAAGTCAATAGAAATATTTCACAGCTCTTCTGCCGCATTACTATTTACCACTGCTACTACTACTGCTTCTTTGCACACACTATCCCGCAACACCCCTTTCTTTGACAACTGGAAATATGCAGACATTTCCTCCATGAATACAGTCACAGTCAACAGTCTTGTACAGCACTTTACACAACAGTAAGCGTAAATAATACTTTCTAAAAAGCGCTAGTCCTTAGTCAAAGCTGGTAACTAGGAATGGAAGAATGTAAGGTTTGTGGTATTGTGTATGCAAACCAATATGCATGAGTGTATTGCCTCAGTCGTCTACTTTACTAGAATTTATTTGGTCTGATGTAATTTTGACGTCTGTCTCACTTTCAATCATTATTTGCGCTTTTCATGGTCGTCAAAGCCTTGTACTTTAACAGCCAATGTACCTAAATATATTATGATGATAGCTTTCTGTAAGTACTTTTCATCGCTAGATATTTTTGGTATTAACGAGACAGTTTTTAAGGAAGATGCTTTTATCTGGAGTTGATAGCTTTGTTCACTCCAGACAAACGTCCAGATTACATTACTTACTTACTGTGGGATACAGCACATCCAGAAAACGGTGAGTTAAGAGGCTAGATAAGTATCTGGTTGTATACTGAGTTTTTCAGGCTCATGGATTTAATGAAAATTTATTATTATAAAAAGAAGTGTTACTGTTAATATAAAGAAAAATTAACTCGTGGGGAAAGTAACCTGAAAGTTTCAACACGTACTTGCAATTAAGCTGGTGGTGTGTTTTTTCCGTAGCGATTGTATACTTGAACTTATAAAGTACAAAGAGGGTGCTTTTGACAAGTTTTTATGATTAGGAAAAAATTAGAAGTTGTTGGTAAATGAAGGTTTGTGCTCACTTCCTGGTACAGGAAGTTAGTCAGGAACTTTGATTACGATTTTGGACAACCGAGGACAGGAAGTAGAGCCCAGTGGGTAATATTTGGCTTTGTCTACTAAACCAGGTAAACGATAAGAAGCTTTACGTAGGTAACAAAGTGAAAGTTAACTTTTAACATTCAGTTGTTCATATAGTTATTAAATATATACACATGGGTTATACCCAATCAAAAGTTTTAAAACGGCAATCGTTTTCCTGCCCAACATCCTTTTGAATAGAAGCCGTTGAATTTTTTAAAGCCCAACTTTTGGGCGTCTCCTAATCTTTATGATCTGATCTATGTAATCTTTTAGTCTTGAATTTTAAGTAAAGTTGCATACCAAAAGAAGTTAAAGTACCTACCTATACTAGGATTTTGAAGGAAAGATTGTAATATGATCGTAGTTCCTGCTGCGAATGGGAATTCATACATGAAGCAAACTAATTCATGTAAACACTACATCCTACCGCTACATTATATAAAATGTATGCCAAGTCTCGTGCTCTGCAACTTACGGTTTTACGGTCAAAGATATTAGGTACAAATAAAAGTCTACTAACTTTGGACGAAGATTTAAACCTTGAGAAATCAATTTCGGTAAGGGATTATTCTTGGAATGCGGTAAGTAGTCAGTAGCCCAGTGTATTTTTTATAAGACCTTAATAAGATTACACTTAACTTCGCGTTTCACATTAGCGACCGTTCTGACTATTATAATACCTTCGTATCTCGTATAACTCGAAGAAGTAACCTTTTTCCGGTTGCATTTTACACTACAAGGTAAAGCTTCACTTTAAATTCCTTTCCAATACGTAGCAGTATATTTTGTTACTTACGAAGGCTGCTTTTGTATTGGAAAAATTCATGAAACCATAGTGGCTAAGTAGCCAAACCACTACAACGGGGAATTCTGGCCCAAACCAAAGTACTTGATAAGCCCATATATTCACTTATCTCAACCTATTTTTCTGCTTTCACCTTTCTTGTGTCTGTAGGATGGAGCTCAATCTTGGTAAAAGACCAATACTGCCTTTGCTTCTAAATACATCTGCTACTTTTAACTCTACTCCTACTTATTTTACAGCCTTTAGCATTGCCAAGTCAGGCATATAATAGGTTTTTGGTTCATAGGCCAATCGCCAATATAATAATCTTTTGTGTGGCTCAAGGACTTTGACTACTGTCCATCCATTTTCCCCCAATTGCAGACTAGAATGACCAAACTACTAGTACTTCACAGGCTAAATATAACTGAATGTATCAGATCTAATCTCTCTCCCAAAAAGAAAGATAAGACAGTAGTTTGTGGGTAGCTCTTGAGAAAAAAAAAAACAGGGGTAAATCCCTCAATCTCCTCCACCTTTATTTTTCCTCACCAACCGTACCTCCTTCAGACGTTTTTAATAGAGAGGATGATAGGGTGGAAGGACTACTCCTGAGACTATCAAGGCTGGTGTAAAGTAATGGGCTTAACACGACATACACAATGGGATTTCTCAGGTAGGTTACAGAAAAAGGTTATAATAATGGGGGGCGATGAAGGGCTTAATCGAAAAGTTCACTTGTGGTAAGTCCCAGGATCATAATCGAAAAGCTCAGAGACGGTTTTGATATGCCATGCATGGTCGAAGAAACTCTTTTCAAAGAATAAGAAAGGATTGGGCCAAAGAAACTCAAAGAAATAAAGGGTTTTACTTCCGTTTTACCGGAGTGTTCCAGTGCAAGTTGCAATGAAGTAAATATGATGGGCAAAAACAAAAGTAAAAGTTTTCTGTGTATGTGAATTGGTTTTTCAAAATGTTATGGATAGAGAATTCCAAATGCTTGTAACTGTTATGCCCCTTTCTGCCTTGAAGAGTTTAAGGTTATATGTCATTGTGATTACATTACACATGGTTGGCCTATATTCAATTGAGAAGACAATAGGGAGATTCAGTGACTCGAATAAAGAGTTAAAGGCAAGGAAGGAACGAGCTTATTCAGGGGGAAAGAAGAAATAACGATAATCATAACGCTGCAATACTTATGCATTATGAGACGCTGATACACGGGTCTGGCCTCGCTCCCGAGGTGGGGAATCCCTTTTATTTGGATAGGGCTTTTTAAACGGTTCAAATGTAAATGGATTCCCATTGTCAAGCTTTGTACTGAATTTCGTTACACAAACGGATGGATGTGAAATGAAAACAGCTCTACGGTGAGGGAAGTTCTTTGTAAAGTTACTCAGCCTCCTGTTCCCGTTTTTGTTCACATTTGTTGTTTTTCAACCAAGGTAAGGGATAGCCTTCATTTTGGGATTTTATGAGAAATTGAGAAAATTGAAGAGGTTTCAGTGTCACTGACAGCAGGCTGGTTGTGTTTCTGATATTAATGGCATTGTAATTTCATGAGCGTCCGCATTATATAATTAACGTTTGAATGATATGGGGCCATCGACCATGTTTTTGATGATATTCTTAGTTTAATTCGTTCATACCGTTTTCGTGTGCTTTGCCAAATGCCAAAAATGCCATTGACATTCCATACCTACTCCAGAACAAGAGGATTGTACCTATGAAGAGGTAATTATGTTGTCAGGTTATAAACGTAACAAGCCTCTAATGCCACTAAAGGGCATTTATCATCGATGCATAAACTGTTTTCCCATCAGCAGACAAAATCTATCACACATACTAACCGACTAAAAATAAAATTTTCAAAAATAACAGCCAATAAAATCACCCTCTAATTGATTTGGCCTTAGTTTCACTTTACATAAGATGTAGAAGACAAAATATTCTTACCTTTATTATGGCCGCCAATCGATCTCCAGTGGCAATGAATATCCCAGGTAGCCTTCGTTGAAGTACTAAATAAATGTTGGACAGTCCAATCTCTATGTTTTACTGGAAAGTGCTAAATTGTACAGTCAATGAGTATCTCTTAAGAAGCCAAATTGGTAAACGAAATGCCCTCAAATATCTTGCGGAATTAGGGATTCATGTGTAGTGTGCTTGTAAACTTTGCTTGTTTGTGTTAATGTAAAATACTTCAATTATTTTATTCTCGCACTTGTTTGAGTAGACCTTATGTGTTGGATTTTATCCCCATCCCTTCCTTATAATACGGTTGAGTAATTCAACCACTTCATAACTAACATGCACAAAGAGCTTCCTTTTGTCAACTGTAAAAGGAGTATGAGTAATGAAAATGTTGTATAATAGAGCAAATAAAATACAGAGAATTAGGTTCTGAGTTTTAGCTGAGCTGAATTTATGTTTGATGTTTCTGCTTAGAGTGAAGAAAGAACACTGGGAATAAAAGTTGGAATCGTTGGAGTTTTCCACAAGACAACCGTTTCTTCCGTCCGTTGTGCTTTCCCCAACTCGACAACGACAACTCAACTTTCACCAGTCGTAGCCTCATGGCTCTTTATACCAAAGGTTAGATGGCCTATCTCAGTGACAGTCAGTCCTTTCGTCTTCTTCCTGTCCTTCTCAGAAAGAAGTAAAGCATACAAGCATCATATGAAGTTACTATTGTATTTAAGCTGCCAAGTGCCAAGCAATGTGTACTGTATAATGCTTACTCAAGTCTCCTGTTAAAATGACCGGATTTTTAGCGTGTAAGAAACACTTTCAAAGTGGAAACTGGAAACCCGACAGCAAGTCCCTTGCTTATCGAATAGTGGCAAGCTAATATTAACTTGTATAAGTTGATTTTATTGTTATGTAAGGAACTTGCTGGGGTGAAATAATGTACCTGCCTTGAAGTCAAGGTGGATATGGGACATTTTTATTATTTCCCTTTCTCTAGCTGTCTTCTTATCTGGATGTTTAATGTTTGCGGATTGTTTGGACTGCTGGATTGGACATTTTTGCCAACTTTTGCTACTTTATTTTGTATTTTTAGTTGCACTCACCAGCATTAGCCAGGTCACTCGGCTTGTTCACTGTGTTCTGTTGTCCGTGCGTGATAAGTAAAAGTTATGGGAAAGGTAGTGAGTTTGTTATGGTCGTATTATATACTATACTATAATGTTAATACTATGATGTGGTATGTTATGGAGGTAGGTGTTGTATGTGAATGTTATGTTATGATGGCGTGATGGTCAATGATGATGGGAGGATGGGACGGGGAATAGCTATTACATGACAGAAGCAGACGCTCTATAAAAATGAAATAAATGTTTAGAATTCCTGGAAAGTCATAAGTTGGTTGGAAGATTCACATGTTCATAAATATAAATGACTTTCCTCTTTGTCAACTGAAGGTTGGGACTTGGATTTTATTTATCTTGCGTAGACGGGAGTGTTACTTTTTGTTCACTTTGGAATTGTTTACACTACTGCTTGGAGGATTTATGGATACGGTTGATGGTAGATATACAGTAGTCAAGAGAGCATCTAACTTCGCGAAAACTTAATTTCATTACTTTATATATGAAAACTTTTAATTACGCCAATATATTTTTATTTTTAGTTTGGAATACTATGAATTCTAAGTCATATTTTTAATATATGATCGTAGCATATACAGTCACTGAGTAATTAGTTTATGTACCTTGAAAGTGAAAGCCCACCAACTAAATCAAGAGCTCGGAGTAAAAGTCAACATTAAGGATTTGCTTAGATACCAACTACAACTTCTGTAACATTCCCCATACTTCAAAATAAACCACTTTAAAAGTCCCATTCGCTGGGAACCAATTTAATAAGATTTAAGTTAGATTTAAGTGACACTCCTTTCCATAAAATTTCCTGTCTCAAGGGCTTTTTGCATTGTTCTTAAAAGTAAGTTATTTCCCTTTTAAAGAAAATAGGCCAATTATTTTTTTAAAATCCTAGACAAAAGTAGCTACCAAACAAAACTTATAAAAGACTTTAGTGGTTATATCATTTTTAAAACTTAGTGAAATTCAAATGGTTAAGAATAACTTTAAATAAGATAGCATAATGTCTCTTTTTCAGGTGTTTTTAGTTACGTCCACTGCTTCAGGGTTGTTTTCTTCCTTTGCTTTCACCGATAGGTAGGAGTTAATAGCCGTTGGTTATTGGTTTTGTTAAATCTTCTGTGTTTGGTCTAACACATTGGATTCTCTCATGTAAGCTATCCCAGTACGCATCACTGACTTTTAAAGATGAATGACTATCTAAACCAACCCGACAGTGCTGATGGAGGACCTGCAGAACAGGAACTCGGTGATGGACTTGAACAGATGAATGATCTGGGAACAAAGGATATCCATATTCATTTTTTAATGATGTACGTTGTTCAAATGAAATAAGCTGGAGGCATGTAAGAAGAAAGAATAGAGGGGAAGCAATGCATGTAGAATAGCACTGGTACCTCAAAAAATGCTATGGACTTATCCATATCAAGCGTCAGTTGGTAGTACAGGATTCGCACAACCTCTCAGTCATAGTCAAGAGTATCACTTGAAGTGAACAAAAGCATAGAGCTAAAATTGCTGTTTGTTAAGTTTCCTTCTTTCCTGTGACACTTGAGAAATAATAAGCAAAAATAGGCATGCATCATTTCTGCTCCTGTTTGTATTGTTTCTACTTTTAGATACCTATACATGATAAGATTAGAACGAAGGATCGGTTGGGGGTATGTAAAAATTACTTTTGCAATGGGAATGGCATTTATTGTATGAGAAATACATATCCAAATATATGTATGAGAAGAACCCTCGCCTTGACACAACTTGTCAGACATGATACATGCAAATGTTTTGATATTATAGTTTTTTTACAAAAAGTATTTGGCTTCTTTTGACATTTCTATAACAAATTCAAGTCTGGCCATCAAGTCGCTTACCACTAAGTCGTTGGCCACCAAGTCCGGTACCCCTCGTTGCTCGTGAAAGCTTCAAACTATCGAACTAATGGGACGATTTATGTGCACCGTCCGGATGGATTTTAGCATGTCCCCTTTCCATGAAATGGTGTAAGACTTCTGTGCATATGCAGATTTTGTTTTGTGGAAGCTTTAAAATTAATACTGAGTGTAGAATCAGAATTGTATTGCATGCAACACCCGTCCAATTTTTCCAATTTAAAAATCGTTATCTTTGTTCTCAAACTAGGTTCCTTAAATTATTAGAATACTTCGTAAAAACTCAACGCTTCAACCTAACCTACGCGAGATTGAAGCAGCTAAAATTTGAGCCAAAAGTATCCAGGGGAAACTCTTCCCCGGGGGTTTCATTCTCTTAGTTCATCCAAAGTGCATACACATTTCTAGAAAATCAAATCAGAAACGCATATTTCTCCGTCCGCTAGACAAGTAATAATAGATAAACTCCAAACTAAGATTACTAATTGATAATAATGTTTACTTCTGAATTTTTTTACTTTTTCTGATAAAATTTTCTGCCATTTATAATTTGAAGCATTGAGAAAAAATCCCGGATAGAAACAGCACTCTGTATAATGACTAATGTACATTCAGTAAAAAACATTTGCCAACACTTGGAGTTGTTGTCTTTGAGATCCCTTTCCATGAAAAATAACGAAGGTGCACATGTGTGAATTTGTCAAGAAGTGTAATCCAATTCCATGTCCAAGTACCGTTCTTCTCAATTGGACCATTATTATTAGAGGAGAGCCTAAGTAGACAGCAAAGTAGAGTATCTCATCTAATACTCATAATCTTGTAAATGAAGCATACTTTCCGAAATAGATGAGATATATGAAAGCAGTAGCAGTAAAGTAATTCAATGCCAGAGGTAGTATAACCCTCTGAATGAATAATATTTGAATTGAGATACGGTCTCTACATTACGTATTATGAATATGATGATGAATTTATGATAAGTGGTTAACCTGATTGAATGAGACCTTCATCTCTGAATAATGCGTATGGTTGTGAGTACCGACCGTGTCTGAGATTACAGGTCATTTGTACCCTTCATCGAGCAAACTAACCATCAATATTCCACGTTTCTGCACATCAACTTTCACACTTCGTCCTCCCTCGTTCCTTCAGCTCATACAATGTTCCCATCTTTTCTCACCTTTGTTAGTTCGTTGATAAATAAGCAAGAGGAAGTTAGTTTAGCTGGTAATATTCATATCATGAAATTTGATGAGAATGATCTACCCAAGTTGGGCCGATCCGCAACTCTAGACTGGATAAAAATGAAGTTTTATGAGGTAATAAAATTTTCATTTCCCTTAAAGCGAACAGAAAACATCGATAAAAAATGTACATCGTCAATGATTTTGAATGCGCTGTTTATTCCTGTCAGATTCCTAGTGATGGGCGGTTCTGAGCTATCATAGTCAACTCAACAGTAATAATAACCCAAAATCTACCCATTTTTTACATAAACATTCACTCGCACTAAACTAACTTTCACAAGAACAAAAATATTAATATTACCATCACCAGTATGTCATCAGCATGAGGCATTGAGTGAGTGTGTATATGAATAAATGAATGGAGGAAGTGTGGTTCATTACGTGTGGAAATTGAGCCCGTGCTGAGGGAGTAATAAATCCACTCTCCTATCGATTGACTTTGAATCCAAAAGTACGAGTATATATGGCCATTTAGTAAAGTTTGTTCCCTTAGCTGGTACTACACACCCGTTTTATTCGGTTTTATCTAACCTGTCAGGAGAACTTTGGGTAGTATTTGCTAAATTGATTCCGGACAACAAATTGTTTACTAATGAGATCCCAGTCAAAAAGCACACGCTATCGGAAATAGGGGGAATCTAGATGAGAATGGAGTTAAATTACAGAAGATAAACTGTATTATGAATGAGCAAAAAAGTAAATAAAATAGGATACAGAATATATTCTAAATTAACAGTCCCTGTATAAATATATCTAATCCGTCTCGCCTGGTATTAAATTTTTGTTAAGTAACTAGGAATGCTATTGAAACAAAGTTACCCATGTTTAAGTGCCCAGGCTTCTAACAAATTACAAATTGGTCTATGAGCTTCAAGGCCCTCCCTCCTCATTTATCTTCTGTGGCCAATTAAACCCCAGGGTATTAAATGAAATACTTATACACATCTTGCTGCTCTTAATTGTCCTGTATTCAGACTTTTTAACACAATGGTCTTTCATTGGCCATTTAGAGCAAACTCCCAGAGCAATGTTAGTTGGGCCTGACAGGGTTGATAAAGATGAATTCATGTCATGCATTGTCGTTAGCTAATTCTCTGTAGTTTATTCCGTATATAATTATTTTAACTCATCAGGCTGGAGGAACGGAACGTTATTTAGAGTCACGCTGAAAGGTCTGCAAAAGTTTTTGAACTTTTTGCTACTAAATATCAAAGTTCCTATAGAGAGAGAGAGTACAAAGGGTACTTTTTGCTTTCTCCAAAACTCAAACACCTACTTAATCTACCCTTGCCTTGCCTTTGTATCGTACCGACACTTTATCTCTGCGGTTTTCTGCTTTAAATCGAATTGCTTATTCATCTTTTGCCTTTCTTCCAGTCCATAGTTAGTGTTAGTAAAGACATCAAAAGATCAAAGGATGGGCGATAAAACCGGTCTCGATGGATTAAAATGCAAATTTATTAAATATTCATACTTCTGATAAGTTATTCACTTTGGAAAACGTACTAACACTGGCTGAATAGCTCGTTTATGGTAAAGACGTTTATAGTACCTCGCATAAACTTAATCTAGAATAAATATCGCTAAGAGCACAGACATGTCATGAAATATGCATATTAAATTTTCCAACAAGGAACCTAAAGATTATGATTCTCTTTGTAAAGGAAATCCTTCACATGGATCAAATAATACCACGAACCAAAATTAAAATAAGGTGAACAGATGGGTTAATAAGCCTTCCTTCATCTCCTTTTAACAATAATGGCTATGTGGATAGATATCCCTGCTGGCTGAATTTTAAGCTGGGCTTTTGATAAAGGAAGCAACGGATAATACAGTTGTACCCAATATTATCCCTTTGCATCCTTAAAAGCTGGTGCAATCCTTTCTCCATCTGAATATTTTCATCCCTAGTGTCCATACCTTTAAACCACATTTGACTTCTTCATACCACTATTAAAGAGTTACGTGAATGGTGCTTTACCTGATGAATAAGCTCTGGAACACACTGGATCATTTTTTCACTAACATTTAATAAATATTAAAATCAGAAATCAGGTGCTATCGCTGCTTTCCCAGGCTGGCGACTTCAGACTTTTGTGTAAAGGCACGACAAAGTACACTTCAATAATTTTACCTGGTACCTTTCCTTTTCTCTATCTATATTTTATAACATTCTCTAGGCTTTCCCAGTTCTGTACTTTATAGACTCCGAGGTACGAAGGTTTTATGATAAGGCTCCCACTTCTACCACCACTACTATAGTGTCTCTATCACGCGACTAGTAGTTGTAGTTTTGTAATGTAACCAATTTCTTAACGCATCAACTATCTCTCGTCCTGTAGTATCGTTTGCGGATCCTACAATAATGTTGTACCAATCTATTCCACTTGAAAGAGCAGTCACAAGGATAGCGACGAATGATCAGAGTACAGGGTTTGGTATACTGATGGCAGAATAGACTAATTAAGTCCGAGGAATGAAATGAAATCGGTGGATTCTGTTTGTTGATTCACTTTTGGAATAATGAATTAGCTCAGCTATTTGCATTATGCATAAAACAACGATCCAATCATCAAGAAATGAAATACCTTTCTCTTTGGCCACTAGTTGTAATGTATTCGTATCCGATTCACTCTAATTATTTAGATGTATCTTGTGTAATCCGTACAAATGACGGGATCCAGTGACGGATTATAATTTGGCTTTCTATTCGACGTTTACAAGTTGTAATGGCCTGTGGAAATATACGCGATCGATTGTTGCGTGCTAAATAAAATCCTACGAGCAGCGAGAGATCTAGTAAAGTAAAATGGTCAAGAATCAAGATGCAATATATCTGTAAACAGCAGAGTTGACAGGTAAAGTGTACGTGGCACTTGATTATTCGCAGGGATATTGTTTATTTATTACCCTTATGTCCCTTTCCTACATACTTTCTCCACCGAAGGACGTTTCTATTGGAAAGGTGGCCTAGCTTTAGCCTTACAAGGAGTAATCTTAAGGAATATTTCGATACCAAAGTGTAATCTGTCTTGGGGAGCACCAAACCAACTAGCCAAGACGACAGTCTGAGTATAAAAGTAAGTACCGCTTGCCAGTGGTAGTAGTAGTAATAGCACAAAGAATAGTAGTAGTTTGAGAGTTTTGGATAAATAAATGGTAAGGTCAATGGAGCCAAGTGAAGACAAGTCAAGGGGGAAAAGATAAATGGACATTTGGGCTGGTTCACTGGCAATTCAGCTCAACCACTCGGCCTTTCTCATGTTGTGTTCCCTTCATTTAATTGATGACATCGGTAGCAGCCGTGGTAATCCTTCTGTCTTAGCCACAGAAAAAGATACAGAAATAGTTCCAACTTTGGTTCAGCATCTGTCTTCCTACTTCATCCACTTTCTTTATCCTCATTTGTAGCTACCGTATTTCCGGTTATTACTCGCCCCTCTAAATAACTCATCCCCCGGAAAAAATCCTCCTATCATTTCCATGTTAAATATTAAAAGTTGCCTTATCTTATTCATGCTAAAGGTTTTCCAAATTTTTGCTTTGAAACAATAACTCCCCAGGGAGTAATTCCCGGAAATACTGTACGTGTGTATGCAATATGCATTCTGGCCAACCAACCTCACAGACAAGACGTGTCTTATTTGGATTATTTTCTTTGTCTACGAACCAAACCCCGTAGATTCTATTGTAGCTGGTTGACACGTAGTACTGAATTGACTATTGTAAATTAATAGACGTTTTTGGATATGACAATAATTGCTATTAAAACTTGCAAAACATAGACACAGGAGGGCTGCCTCAAGTTATAAATCGTATATATTGATTCTTTTAAACCTTTTTGAGTAATTTGGATAGTTTTTCATCATCAAACATTAGTTTCAGCAGACTGCTGAGTTACGGAAATATGAGATGAGAGTTATTAAAGATGTTTTATGATTATATTTACTTTTTTAAACTGATTTTGTAATTTGGACATTTGGAACTTTCCGTGCCGTCATCCATCAGTCATTCGAATGCCTGGTTTGATGACGACCATCACGGTTGCGTACTATACCACTGAATAACTTGCCAAACTGTATGAATGTGTCGTCCAGATCTTCTTGTAACGTCTTCCACCTAATACACACGTATTTACAAATTGTAGATTAGGTAGGTTAGATAAACGTTAGAAAAAACCACTGTATGTCCCTATGTCGTTTCATGGATTGGTTCGGGATCTCCTTTATCTTTGAATTATACTACTTTTGCATCTTTTATCCGTTTAGAGTCTATCATGATTGGCAAATATCATTGTGCTTGGTTGGTTCTGTTTTACAGCGTAGCATAGCTAGGTCCCAGGACCAACCGTATGAAACGAAACATTACAAAATGGGAGATAATTGTAGTATATTCTGCGGGCAAAATGACTGTTGTAAGACGTAGTCTGCTACATACAGGTATGGAATAGCTTTAACGGAAACGGAACTACTGATTGTAACTTCAATAATAACCATTTAGACGAAATATTGAAATATCGTCTCCTTCTTGAAGAGAGGACTATTATTGGGCACTATAGATAGCCGGGTACCCTTTTAGCCATAGTAGGTGGCCGGGTAGTTTCCATAGACCGAATTGGGGTAGCTATACTGTTTGGATGACGTTTATGACATCGGTAATGATAAAAGTATATAAAAGGGTAAAATTCTTTGCAAACCTATGTCTGTCTCTGTTGGCGTTTCTATTTCGGTGGTAACGGTGCCTGTTTCTTGAGGAATCTTCAGATTCAGTACTGGCTGACCTCGAGCGTCCCTGATATTTCCAAATGAGTTTTAAAAACGATGAATTTATACGCATAAAAGTTTAAGGGTTGCTGCTACTTACAAAAGAACCCTGTATTAAACACAGGATGCAAATTATTGTCGAAAACAGCAGAAGAGTAATCCGGTATCTCATGCTATGTGTTTATGACTGCGATATTAGATATAAATAGCAAAACCCACAATTTTACAAGTAAATTAACAGGGTACAATCATGTTAAATTAATATCACAGATTGGAGACATGGGAATATTAGAACAACGACGAGGCTCATGAAAAAAGGAACGCAAACATTCATTTAGGCAGCGCAGCGTTTCCGTTAGGTTTATAGTCGATTTATGTATATTGTGCATTGAAATGTCCCTTTGTCCTTGTCATTTTTAGTCCTCTATAAATTCATGTTACTCAGAGGCATTTAATACAATGGAAGATTTAATAGTTTTAAATATAAGCTCCCGTCGTTATAAATTCGGCTCTTTTGTTTAGTGTTCAATCAAGATAAAAATCATTTAGATTTTCTGCAATACTTCTAAGTGTTAATTAACGTAAAATTAATTGACTCTACCAATAATAAGCCATCTCAACTGAAATGATATTATACTGTACTGTACTGTGCAAATAAGATCTTACTACAGCTTGGTGACTTGAACTTCCAAAAAACGGTCTACTCTAACTAGATGTGGCGATGATAAAGCTATGTGATGTGAAGGGAAGGAAGAAGGGTCATCCAAATCTAATCTTCACTCTATTCTAAGGGGAAAAAACTTGCAGTCTATTACCTTTTTCAAATACTAATTATATTATAGAAAACTGTTAACAAAAAGTTACAGACTGGATGAACTATTCGAATTTTAAGCCAGAATCACAAAATATTACCTATTTATCATTCATTTTTATCCAACTTTTCAATATGAAATATATTAACATTGGAACGGCCTTTTACCTTACTAATAAACCGTTGTAAACGCATGTAACGAAAGGCATGTAATAGTGAGCGCGCGGTGTGTGCGGAGTGAGCGCGCGGTG